>QYTT01093637.1:0-14976 GCA_006980735.1 Dasypogon diadema | reverse complement strand
ATCCATGGATTACGTAGCTAATTCTTCTTCTTATCTTTTCCTCTTTTTAAGCAAACCTGAGATAAGTAAAGACCTTTATTAACTTGAAATTTATCTTAATAACAGTTTTGCCCACATTAGTTTGTATTTTAATTGCTATGATGAGCAAAATCAACTTTTAAACACAAAAACTTTCAATAAGCGCCATCTATTTTCCCGTAGAAGACTTAAACTTACTGGATTAAGCTTTTTAACTCGGTTAAATAATCGAGTTAATTAAACCCAGTTAATGTATGACAACTCTGTACTCCGTTGCCAAAAGAACGCAGCTTTTGTCTCGTTATAACAATTAGTGACAATAATAAACGAGCAATTCAAGAAAAGTTTTGACATTTCGTTCATTGCTTCATGATTAAAATTAATGTGCCTATAAGGTAGCAATTAATGTAAATTATTTACTATTATTTGATTTTATTTTTGAAAGTTAGTTTATTCTCAATAAAAAAAAATAAAACGGAATTTTCATGAAGTCAAATCAATCGTTTACTTAACGAAGTGTTATACAAACTAGCTAAGCTCCATGGCGTAGATATCTGAAGCAAATATAAATAGATAATATTGTTTTATACATCTATCCTTTGCATATCGTACCATTTATTGTTTATATATATTATTTCCCAGGGAAAGTGAAGCCATTAACCAGAGAGGAAACATTTTCAGTTTGCTAAATAAAAGTCTTTTTTGAACGATTTTAATAGTTTATATTGTATACAGAATTTTTATCAATAATTGACGTAACCTACTCACGCCGGTGACCGAGCGGGCTACGGCGCACGTTTGCAGATTTTCTCCCCTGTTAGCGTGGTTCAAATCCTGCACAGAACACGGCGATTTGTCTGGAATTTAATAAGTTTTCATCGACTGCCAAAAATTGTTTCACTCCGTCTATTTATATTAAAACGTTATTTAGATTAAAATGTCTTGGATTAAAGTGAAAAATGACATTTGGCTGATGACGTCACCCCGACAAAGTTGTATAGAGATTTTTAGTATATTTCCCACGTATTTATTTACAATTATATTACCCTGAACGCACTATTTCATATTTATCTAATTTAAGCATTTTTCGGCAAATATAACCAAAATTTCCTTATATCGTTGAATTCTTTGCCGCAGTGACCACGTTAATAAATATGATGGAACCTGTACTTGGGCTTACCATAACTTAGTTGTGCTGACTTAGATCGGCTTACACCATGGCGTCTGAAATATTGCAACTTATTACCTACAGCATAATAAACTAATACCTTACAATTACCAGCTGCCAACTTGATAATGATTATCGGTACTGCCAATGTATTAAACTAGTTCCAATAATATCCCGATCATTTTTTTTTGCCTAGAGATCTGGATCTTGTAACAAAAAAAACACAGCTATTTTTCCACTAGAGTTATAACTTGTTTTGACAACCAAATAACTAGTTGTTAATTTGGTACAACATCTTGCAGCCTGAAGCTTGCAGTTCTCAGTCTAATTTGCTACAAAGTTCTCAGCTTCATGAAACGTACCGCTTGCCGCTGGCAGCCTTGAATGTAATTCCGACTCGATTCACTGAAAAGACTCAGCCCATCTCTAGAAAGGAAGGTATTTTACTGACAAGAACTGAAATGTTTGAGGAAGAGTTCAGCGCGTTCGCTCTGATTTCTCACGAACATAGAGTTTGCACCACAATATGGTGGTAGTGAGTGAATTCCTGGTTAACAGAAAACACAGTGCTTCCACAGTGCAGGGTGCCATTTTGGGACGGTTGAAAATATCCAAGCAGCTTTTAAGGTCTGGTTAGGCTAACACAGGACGCGGGAGCGGAAAGGTGAGCGGGACAAAAAGATATTGCGAGTCGATGCTGCGATACACTGCTATGGTTGTCAAAAACATGCGCCGCATGCAATGCTTTAGGATTCGAGTCACTTAAAGGTCCTTCCCGAAAGAATCGTTCAGTCAAACTCTTTCTTTGTATGTAGTAATGAAACCGTTTCCGCTTCCACCTCTATACATTAAATGAATGAGAGAGAAAGCTTTGCTAAAAAACAACTAACAGTTCATAATAGTTTACGTTCGCAGTCAATCCACTCACTCTACCTAAGAGGCAACCCAATTAGTCAAAATTACTCTCATATAACACAAACCCGCAGCAAGTAAAAATAATATTAAAAATCAGTGTACACCGCGACAGTTTCCGTTCCAAAAGAAACAAGTTCATGTTGGTGCGGTCATGTTCTGTCAGCGTGCAGTATGCTCTACTAAACGGATTGACTGTCCGAGTAACCAAATAGAATGAGTGGGCCGTGCCCATAGGCCTCGATATAAATAAATTCAAACTCCAGCTCATTTTTGAAAGTCTTTTTTGTTTATACTGTGAGTAGTCTAACTGTGTCCTTCGTTTGCTTAGTCACTGTGAGACGGACTCAAAATTTGTAAATGGAATCCCTTTGATTCAATGACCGTGGCGCGTTACTCACATGGCTTTACACTTTGCTAACCATCCAGAGACAACTGAATTGAGTCTGGCTGTATACCTGAACTCTCCCAATAATTGCCCCGTCCTTGATCCTTCTGACGAGCGCACAGACACTATTCTCATTACTTTTGAGACAAATCTTGTATGCTCTGGAAAGTAACAGGAATAGACATATTAACATATAGATAGACATGTATCTAACAGCTTAATCGGCTTACAAGTACATCTACTATTTGATTTACCTATTGCGCATTTCAAGTAAAATCATGAACAGTCTTCCATTTTCTTTTATTTTCAGCCGTCTGCACCTCCTAGATATCCCCCTAAAGGAGAATCTAATGCTTATCAATCCAGCAGCCGTAATTATAACGAAAGCCGACAAAATGCTTATAACAATGATTCATCAAAAATCAACAAGATCACTGAGGAAACTTCAAAATTAAGAATTGACAACAAAATGCGATCTTCTGGTCCTCCTCCAACATCTCGAGGACAACCGAATATTTCTACGCAACAATACCATCAGCCACAGAAATCCCAACAACAACAGCAGCAGACTATGCAGCAATCACAAGCAGGCCCCCATCCTCAATCTCAACAACAACAACAACAAGCTCAGAAGCAGCATCAGATCACACATAATGCATACGCTCAACTGCCTAATGGGTTTGCTTACGATCCCAGTAAAATTATGGGATTCCAAAACAAGGAAACGAACGAGTTTGCTATGACCCTATTAAAGAGTCAAGGAGCGGCAGGCACTACTATTTCGGCACAGCCATCAACGGTAGCTAATCATCCTCAATATGCACCCCCACCGATGCAAATCACACAGCATCCCCCGTATCCTACTGCTCCTTTCATAATGCAACAACCACCACATCGGCCGGCACCCCCACCGGCTGGATACGGAATGAATCCGGGAGAAAGTTGGAATTGGAAAATTGGAGATCGTTGTCTAGCAAAGTATTGGGATGATGGAATGGTAAGATCTAATTTAGTTTTAGAAAAAAATTACTGAAAAAAAAACAATTTTTGTTTTTCCTCATAGTATTATGATGCTGAAATTACTGGTCTTTCCGACAAAACTTGTGTCGTCTACTATCTTGGCTATGGCAATCATGAGGAAGTGCTTAAATCCGACTGCCTCCCGATAACTGATGCCCAGCATCGTCCCATTAATTTCTCGAAAATGCATGAAGCCCATAATCAGCAATCGATACCATCTCCCCAAACTCAACCGAATATGAGTCGAGGAGTGTCTGCTAGATATCGCGGAGAACGGCAAATGTACGTTCCTCCACCTAAACGAGAGGGTTAAATCCTTTGCTTGTTCCCAAATATTTAAAAATATTTCGAAACTCCTTGTTCCCCCCCCCCCCCCCCCCCCAACAGATTGCTTTTTTTGTTTTTCTTTTTTGTTATTGGAAACCTCTAGCATATCCCTCATCCCTCTGTTGTTAAAGCGAAATTAACAAAGAATTCGAAATAATAAAAGAAAAACGTGGAAAAATGTGTTCAGATCAGTAAGGAAGATATTTATTCATCTGGTTAAGTTTGCTATTATTTCGACGCTTTTATTTATTTTGTAAAAAAAAAATATTAACAAATTCTCTTTTCATTTCCTGTGACGTTTCTTAAAGTGAAGATGAATTAAAGTAAAATGTGAAGTTTGGATGTTTTTTTTATTGTTCTCTAATATGCGCCCACTCTATCACGTGTTCGATATCAGTAAGTGGACCACGGCAGATAGAAGCAAGAAAAAAAGGGACTCGCTGAAAAGATATTAATATCAGTAAGCCGTGGTAGAAGTCGATCAGTAATTTTATACTTTCTTTAATTCATTCTGCTGCAGTTAGTGCACATTATCAGCAGCTACGATATAATTTTGCTGATTTTTTTCGATGCATGAAAGCCAAAAAGAGCTGTGAGAAGACTTGGAAGTTCTTAACATTTGGCACCTGACACATACCCTTTGACGAAATCGAACGAAATTATATCCAACGAATGGTTACCAACTTCAAATAATTCTTTTCAGTAGTCGTAGAGGACACAAGGAAGATACTTCAAGCGATTGGTTGAGACTCTGCTTCGTCTAAGGGTACCAAAGGATTTTTGCACAATGTTCCCCCAACAAAAAAGATGATTTACAAGATATAAGTACTTCATTCACATTGCTTAAATTAGGTAAATGAAATTTAGTTTTATTGTCTTCATTTTTGTGGGCGTTATGAGCAGTCGAATGTTCGAACGAATCCCATATTGAAAGATTGGTATTGTGATATATTTCTTTTTCGCTGCAGCGGGATTTTCACTAATTCATAACATAAAAAATAATGTAAGTAGTTTAATATTACATTTGCGTAGCGTTTTATTTATTGTATTAATTCGCTTTGGTCAAAGTAAAATAAAACACGTTCTTTTAGGTGGAAGATAAAAAAATGGTACACAGGAAAAGGTAGTTCGTATTTATAAGAAGGAGAAGGTGGCCACTACAAAAACAAAATAGAAATAAGTAGAAATAAAGGAAAAGAATTCCGAAGTAGCAAAAGGAATACGGTACGTCGGAGAAATACATTGAATCCAGACACAGGCGGCTCTCTGGGATCCTCTACGTGATAATCGCGTTAGAAATGCAACAATTGACGTCAACATTGTTAATACTGTTGAAAAATAGTTTTAAAGGTAAGTGTATGCTGTTGGTATGGGTAAAAATTCTCCTTGAATTAGTCTCTACACTATAAAAGAATTCAGGAGTGAAATTGTGCAAATTTATTATTGCTTTTATAATCGGCTTAGTTGTAAATAGTGTGCAGCTCTGGAGATTTTATCCTGTGCAGACGCGGGTTCGATTCATGCAAAGGATAAAGGGTGCCAATGGTTGACGCAATTCTACTGACGAAATTGTAGTTGTAACGCCACTGGGATATTGCACAGTAAAGTTTCATAACGGCTGAATTTTGATATGTTTTTAGGTCAGTAATAAGATAAATGCATTCATCATCTGATTTTTGCACCGAATTCATAACTCACATAGCTATTTATTTTTTATTTTTGGGCTTTTTAGTGTGCAGATCTTTTTTACTTAAAAGTGAAATTACTTGTTGTCTTCAAATGTAAAATTTCATTGTCATAATTACAGTTTAGAGAATTGTTTTAGGAGTAGTAGGAGCTGCTGAATCTTACACGTAAACATTTTCAAATCTTTATGCAGTATTTTCCACACCAAGTTTTTAAGGCACAATGTCTAGTGGGTGTTCTTGTTAGTTTTCACGAACACAACTTATGTTTTCGCACGTACGCATGGTTATTTGCGGATCAGGTTTGGGTCTATCTGCCACCGTACCTCTTTTTTCAATTTCGTTCACCAAACGATAAATTGTTGGCCTTGAAGGGACGTTATTAAGACCCAAGATTTTATGTAATATCAGCATGGCTACATAAATTGATGACAAAACGTCTTGATGTATTGAATATTGAATAGTTGCGGCTTTTATTCTGATCTCCTATATATTTTGCTGGCGCACACGCTGAAAGTGGCAGGAATTCATTTGGGCACTCCTTGCTTCTCACATGGTCAGCTTTATGTCGGTTGCTCAAGAGTATCGAGTACCCAAAACTTACACGTACTGACCGAAAATAATAAATCATACAATGTCGTCTATACTTCTATTATTTTAAAATATGTGCGTCAAAAAAACGATATAAATTTTGTGATTCTACCATATCCAAATACCTAATCACTTAAACGCAAAACTGCGGCTATTTTTCTCTACTACAGCGCAAGCGATATGACGGGTGAAATTTTTTATTACTTTTTATTATTTTTTATTTCTCTCTGGACCCAATTCTGAAGATCACGCAGACGAAATCGCGGGCAGAAGCTAGTAAGATAATAATTTTAATTTTATAATTCTTTGCATTCTCAAGAACGTAAGCGATTAATCGAATTTCCTTAAATTTTTTGCGAAATTAAAAATTGTAACCTTTCTCGTTACGTTACTGCATTTTTTCGCTTTTTTTGTTGAATTTTAAGGTGCTTTTGTTTGTGCTTTGTACTTTGGGTTACGGATGGCGTTAAAAGCACGGATAAATATTCTTTTTGTATTTCAGCCTGGAATTTAAAGGGAATTTGTGAGTTACTTTTGTTCGACATGACAAAAATTTTCTCAGTTCATTCTTCATCAGGTGCAAGATACTTAACAGGCCTACTAATAGAAACAAATTAATTCGTATTTTTTGCCCTATTTTAGGTTTCGTACAGGAATTTTAACATCATGTGTAAAGTGTAATACCAGCCAAACGAAGTGATTTCGGCCAGTTTCGAATGGCACAGCCAGATAAATTCAGGTGGGAATATCTCCGAAGGCGTAAGCGAATATCTCCATACAATTTCTAGTGAAGTTTTCCACGAGATTTTGTGCAGATATGAGATTCAAGACGAATGATACATTCCGTAGGAAGACTAATAGGTTACAACGTCTCAACAGATAAGTATTGCATATACCGCCAAAAACAAGGAAATAGACAGCTATTCAAAATCAAAAATTGGGTCTGAAAAAGTATCCAGTGGAAGTCTAATGTACGTAGCATGTTAGATGAAACAATCTGGAAAATAAAATAAAATTTTTGTAGAATCAAAACGCATGGGAAAAGATCGCAATGGCAGCACATAATCCATATTAAATTGACTGACTTCTAAATTGATTTTTTTCCACGTCATTTTCTCTTCTAAAGAGCGTAACATTACTTGTTGAGTTATATGTTTTTAATTTATTTTATTTTTTTATATACGGTATAAAGTGTAGTCATCCAAGATTTGAATTCCGGTGCTATAATTCACTGTATTGTTTTTTATTCTTAATTTTATATAGCCATCGACATCCTTGGCATCAAAACAAATCTAACAATACTTTGTTTATCAAAATTTGTTAAACCGTTTAGGCTGTAGAAGGGAACAAAGAATCAGACATACATACAAAAACTTTAAAAACATTTGCTTGCACAGTCGGGTAAAAATTCGATCTAGTTACCTGTTAAACAAACCAGGTATACAACAAAAAGAGAGTACAACATTTTTTTTTTACAAATTCTACTCTTTGTTACAGGTAATCTATCTATCTAATTTAAGTTTAAGCCTTTCAGTCCTGAGGAAAAAAGTAGCGACGAAATATAGTAAATGAAAATATTTAAAAATGTTGCGCTTCATCGTAGTTCATACACCTAATATTGTACACAATCATGGACATATTTAGGTTTTGTTTGAAATCAAACAAATCCATTCGACGATTGGCTAGGTCTTCGTTCTGATCACAATCATTTTTGCAGCCATACCGAGTACATACAATTAACCTTATAATAATATCACCAACCTGGGGAAATTGAACATGAACATTTCAAGGTGTATGTAGAAGTTTGTCAACAGTTTACGTCCACAAAATAAATGAGAAAAAAGAACATAGTATTTTACTTAAATATATGCATCTTTCCTGTTATCATTAAACGTTTCAAAGATCCTATTAGCTAACGAATCATACAATTATTTCATGTAATTTTCAATTATGGTTCAGTTCAATGACAGCTTGCAATCGATTGTGTTTAATTTCAATCCACTTTTGTACATTCAATTGTTATTCTTTTTTTAATACTGATTATTTTATTTTATTTTTTTTTTTGCACCATTATTTCAATTTGTCCGTCACTTCTGACACCGAAAGTTCAATCAGTTTCATTTTCAAATTCAAACACTCGAAATTCAATACACTTATTCGATTGAACTCAGTTTATTTATTTGATTGTTAATAATATTTAATACAAATTTTTCTGCTCTTATTAGGACTTATAATAAGGTTCAGTTAATTTTAATGCGAATAATCTCTTTATTTTCAATTATCAGAATTGTAAGTATATAAGTTTACTCTAAACTGGACTTACATAGTTTCCTGTTTGTTGGTTGGATAATCATTTACAGATTTTATTACTCCAACTTTTCTCCTATTTTACAATTTTTGTTACTTTAACTTTACTCCCACTTTACAATTTTTGTTATTTTAACTTCCACTTTATTTTGTTACTTTAAAAGAATCGTATCTGAAAACTGTGTCTGGAAAAAAAAACTCTCAGTAGGCTCTGTGCCCTATATTTATATTGTGGAGTAAACAACTCCGTTATGCTACTGGGTAGGATTGCTCAGGGTCAACATGACTCTTTGCCCGAGATCTATAGAACATCTGCAGAAATGCAATGTCAGCACACTTGGTGCACGGTCCAAGTAAACAAGTAAATAATTTTAAATAAAAGATTCATTTTGATAAACAGTTAGTCAAATGAAAAATCTAATTCTTCAAGTGTTCACAATTAGAGTAAACAACTTCGAAACAAAAGATTAGTTTTGATAAACAGTTAGTCAACTGAGATTAATTTTTAATTCCATCCAATTGCGATTATTTATGTTATGGTATTTATATGGTTCCCATTTGATTTCCACAGGGACCCAGAATTATATCAAATGACCGATCAGGATCGTGTAAATATTGTTTAAATATATTGATGAAACAACGCAATATGTTCAGAAACGAAAAACAATATTTTAATGAACGCAATATTTATTTCGTTCTAGAAATATTAGATGTTCTGATGAAATTGCTTATTGCGTTTTGAAATATTTCGACGAAATCTCACAGCCTAAGCTTCTAGAACTTCGTTTGGGAAAAATATGTAACAAAATGACTATAGGAGGGGAAAAATAATTAGGTGAAAATTGGTGAGGAAACGAATTGAGTTGGATCAGTTTGGATCTCACACAGGCGAATGATTCTTTTCGGTCAGATGCAATCTAGTAAGTTTCAAGTTTGACGTTGACATGGGAACAAGAACTAAGGAACGGACAGAAAAGTGCAGATGAATACGTGAAAGTTACTGACATTTTAATATAAATGTACGAAGGGACAAATTTAAAATTTGAAACAATTTTTGGGCAGTATACATTTTACGTAAAATCGATTAAAACATTTAATTACGTCAATTTTCAATTAAAGGATATCTGTGTTGAAACTGTGCAAAACGTTTTAAAAACACGATTACCATGGGAGAATTTCTAGGAAGAAGCCAGTTATAAGCCTAGTGAATAAAAACCTTCGACTAAAATTTCCGATGGAATATTTGCTGATGGATGACAAATTTTGGAGAACCGTAAAAGGACTATCTGGTTAATTGTTTTAACGTTTTAATTGTTTTAATTATAATAGGTTTTATTTACTGATGAGAGTAAGTTTAACTTACATGGGTCGGATGGGAGGTGCTACGTGTGACCAAAAGCCAACACCGAATTCGATAAAAACAAATACCCGAGCTGCTGTGAAGCATGGAGGGGTGTCTGTGATGATTTGGGCATGCATATCAAGAGCGGAAGTAGACAATTTGCATTTTATTGAATGTAAAATGGACATAATTATTTATTTCAACATTCTCAAAGCAAATGTTAAACAAAGTGCAGAAAAATTAGATATTCTGCAGCACTTTACTTTTTATCAAGGTAGCGATCCGAAGTAATTTCGATGGTCGGGAAGATTTTTGCTTATACCTAACTGCTCCAAACTACTGCAAACACCTGCCCAATCACCAGACTTGAACGTCATGGAGCATTTGTGAGGGGAACTTGCAAAGAGGTTGTACAACAGAAGATTTAATAATTTAAATCAGTTAAAAGAAGCATTAAAGAATGAATGGGATAATATCGAACCGTAATTTTGTCAAAATCTCGTCAAATCAATGCCAAAACAAATTAAAGCTGTAATAGAGTCAAAAAGATTTGCTATTCAATACTAAATTAGTATACTTTTCCACAATTTGTTATTTTTTATATTTTGTCCGATTATTCGTTTGACTTGAAAAATGAATTTTATTGGTTATTCTCTTATTGATTATTTTCATATGATTTGAAGAATATATAATTATTAAATATATTTTCAAAATATAGGAAGAAAGAAGAAAAATGAGCTATATATAAACAAAATCGTTTTATTAATTCTCCGTATATCTTGTGTTTTACTTAAATGTTAACCTTGTCCGATTATTCGTTTGAGCCACTGTATATTTTGACGCAATTTTGGTGTCAATATCTAGTATGCGTTTGTTCGGAAACGCTCCGTTTATTTATACTATGACGTCGACGAGGTGAAAGTGAAGCATTTCTGAAAAGAAAAGGGGGTGAAAACTGGTACCCACAAATGTCAAAGTATCTAAATGGTAGTGAGTCCGTGTTCCAGTTTGAGGTTAGGAATCAGATAGGGTACCTCATATTCAGTTCAGTAGCTATTTTCGAGGAAACTTGAAATTTTTGGGGGTTCACAGAAAATATTTAATGTTAGAAAAATCCCAATTAAATGTGAAAGTTCACAAATAAAGTAGTATATAATTTTTCAGGTTCTCCAGAATGGCTAAACATGGTTTTAAGGTTTTTGGATTAAGAAATGTGCGTACCCCATCGCTCACATCTGCTTATTTCTAATACTATTTGCGTTTGTAGTGGAAAAATTTCTTTGCGTGAAACAATTGTTTCACATTTCCCAATTTTACAGACATTCCTTAGTTCTTATTTCCATGGACGTTGAGTAAATAACACATAATAGCTGTCAGCCGTCCGCAAAAACAATAAAAATGGATCGAGATGGATCGAAAGTAATAGTGAATTTTCATTGGCTAATGAATTTTGGTATATTTTTTAACCACAATCGATTGAAATCGAAGTGATTGAACAGGCCTGATATTAAGGAATTGTCGCTTTTATTTGATGGTTATTTATTTATTTAGAATAAGTTTACAAGATAGGGAACAGAGACTACTCCAATAATACACTACCTTAAGTTTACACAAGTCACGAAAGAAGAAGTACAAGCAAAATATAAGAAAAAGAATCCAAGAAGTATTTTATAAGAAAAAAAAAGCGGTAACTAAAAACTAACAATTTCTACAAAAACTTAAGGGAATTATTAAAGAAAGAAAGGAAATAATATAATAAAGGCAGAAAAAAAGTGAAATTAACTAAAAATAACACTAAAACTAAGCGTATAACAGATCTTAAGAAATAAAGAAAATCTGAAAAAAGAAAAATTCAAACTACTTATAGAAATAAACTAATAGAGCAACGGGAAACTGAAGGGCGTATATACAAATAACAATCTATATTGAGATTAAAAGTGAGAAATAAGGCAAAAGAATCTATGGTCAAGCCTGTCCGATCTCAAGCAAAATTGATTTTTTGAATGTCAAAAGACTACAACCGAAGATGTCCACGTGATTAACTCTAGTGTTCATTAATTTTTCATTTATCAAATCACTTTCCAACAGTTTTTTTTAGAATGAATATTTCAGCTCAAGAATCCAAGGGATATTCTTTGTACTTCACAACTTTACACATTTCGCATTTTTGTAATTTTAAATATTTTTTCCTGCCTTCCGTTGAAAATTAAAAATCTGATAGACGTATTATAATGAAATGTTTCCCCAAATCATCGCCTTCTTGCACGGATGATGAAGATAAAATCAGAAATCATCAAGTTCGATCAGGGAAAATTATTTTCGATCGCTAAAAATTACTGTTCTCCATTCTCAGGTGCAGCTCATGTGTCTGAGATCAAACTGAAGTCGCGCGACTATGTGATGTCTTCGTAATTTAGGCTTCCGCTTTAATTGAACCTGTTTTAAATTATAGAACTTCTTCAAAATTATTTGTAATTTGCCGTTGTGCCAACTTAATTTGCAATGTTAGATTATGCTTAGATGCTAGAATTAGTAGAATTAGATTATTTCTTCTTCTTTTTCTTCATTTCGGGGCTCCCCTGTAAGCGCCAGCATTGGGCATCGAAGGCTCACCCCACTAGCTAACGCCAAACAGTATTAATTACAACACCGTAGTTTTAAAAATACACATTGGTTATAAAGGACTTACAAAAAAATAGCGGCAGAAAAAACAAAATAAAAATTTACACCATGATGGCGACGTGAGTCACTATAGAGGAGATATACGACTGCTCTGCTCCTCGTGCGGAAGTAGGCTGAGAATTAGATTACAATTTTTCACATAATTTCCTTTGTCGTAAGTAATTCTTGAGAACTACATTTTTTTTACAAGTTGTCAATTAATTTATTATGTCTGAACTCAGATATAACTATTTCTATAATTTTTCTTATCATTTTTCATTAACTTTTATAAATTCCCATAACTTTTTTAACTGTTTCTATTAGTCCTTTAAAGATTCCTCGAGAATTAGTCATATTGCGAAATTCAGATTCAAGCGTAATATTCTCTAAAATTACAATACGCAATATTCGTGGTCACAATTGTTTTCAATACTCAAATTTCTTGGCCACATATAGCCAAACGTAAACATAAATTGATTAGCAAAACGAATCTCGAAATTTTAAATCATAAACAAAACGTTCC
The DNA here is from genome assembly GCA_006980735.1 of Dasypogon diadema. NCBI lineage: Eukaryota > Metazoa > Arthropoda > Insecta > Diptera > Asilidae > Dasypogon > Dasypogon diadema. The sequence continues at coordinate 2,034 of QYTT01093637.1, read as the reverse complement.
CCAAAGAGCATAAACAAAAATATCCTCTAAGTATTCAGTTCCAAGTGATGATGAATCAACTTCAAAATTGATAAATATCTTAACCATAAACATCCTGAGCTGTGCGAGTTAGCTGCGTGCTAAGATATCAAATTTCATTCAGCACCAACCGTAAACATGGGACGTAACCAAAAGTGCGGACAAAGCAAAATAGCCCTTTGAGGCGAGATCATGAATATCGCTTGGTGATCAAAATATATGAGTCACATATTTGACTCTTTGTTTCAACTACTGACCAATCGTTGATCGTCCTTGATCAATCGATTAACCAATCAAGTGGCCCCTTTTTGTCGTATGATTGGTGACCACCAATGATCGTTCAATATGACGAGATCCCTCGAAATCTCATTTGTTGATGCCCCTACCCTTACATTCAGTCATGGAAGGATCTATAACTCTAATTGAGTAATCCAATAATATAAAAATAGAAGCCCTTGCACTAGAGAGTCAGTTCAGAGTCAGTTGTGAGTTGAAAAGTTAAATTCGAGTTGTGTTGCATTCAAATTGCACATAATCAAGTCAATCAGTTTGTTTTGTTAAATTGAAATTGTACAAAAATTTTGAAGTTGTGTTTTAAAACTGAACATTGATAAAATTTGATAAAAGTTGAGTTGAGTGCGTTGCTCAATGTTCTCAAATTAAACTTAATTTATATAAATTATATAAATTTGTATATTGTATATGTATTTTAAAAGGCTTATAATCGTATTTCTTCTGCAACTGACACCAGCCTTACTCACCACACTCATACAATCACCGTGAAAATTAAAAAACAATTGGTGGAAGCAATTCCTTGCCGCGCTTTTGATTCCACACTACAACTTAAATGTACAACAGTTAAGCCCAGTATGCAGTTCAAGCGAAAATTTCATTTCCTATACCAAACCTATGTAAAAAAAAAATCCAACCGAAAATTATCACCGAAATTTTCGGTTCCGATTTCGCAAAGTGATATGCTGCTCACGGGAAAATAGTTTAGTTAGCACTCTAGGTTGAAGATGGCGCTTTGATGTGCTGTGGAGACTTTTTCCTCAACGATTTATATGCCCGGGCATTTAATTCGTACGGAAATTTTGACGGAAGTGACAGTTTGTTGCGAAATTGAAGAAATAGAAGAATAATAAAATAAAAATTTATTTAAAATAAAATAATAAAATTCAAATTCATATAATAAATAAAATAATAAATTTAATAAATAGTAAATTTAGCAAATGGTGTAATATGGATGAGGTGTGTTTTGATTACGAAATTTTGGACTGTGAATTCAGTTCTAGTGTAGAAGAAAGCCAAATTCCTGTTGCAAGCGGTAGTAGTGAAAATTCTAAAAAAAGTGGCAGCAAATTAAAAAATAAAGAAAAAAAGACTGCATTTACAACTGCAGAAAAACAGTTACTAGCGTGGAGGAAATTTGGAAACTGGAGCATCCACTGCACCACAATGGTAATGCCACTTCTCAAGCCTGGTAGCAAATCGGTGAAGCTTTGAAAAGACCAGGTAATCTTAAATTATTAATATCATTTTATATATTATGGATATTGTTTCTTTAGTTGCTGAATATAAACCTGCATGGCGATCTCTGAAAGACGGCAGGAGATACCGCGCGAAGGTGGCAAGCAGATCGAAGTCGGGGAGTTCTATCAGTGGCATCATAGAGGAACCATCGTTTGAGGACGATAATGCAACCGATTGGGAATTTTCCACTGATTTATTGTTTTTGCCCGATAATTCAAGTAAAAGAAGGTATATATAACAGAAGCAAAATTTTTGTAGTTATACTTAAATTAATTTTTGTATTTACAGAACTTTCTCAACGAGTACCGCTGAAACAACAAATGAAAATCTGGCTGGCGAATGCTCTAATTATTCATATGTAAGTTTAAATTTGATTCGTTTGTATATGAAATATCAAATTATGTTTTATCAATAGATGAGCTCTGGAAGGAAATCGGGGAAGGAGAACCAAGCTGCAGAGAGTGCAGAAAGGCTTGCGGCATC
>QYTT01093636.1:57083-73472 GCA_006980735.1 Dasypogon diadema | reverse complement strand
TTGAGATGAAACAAAAATCAATGCAATACTCACTTCTGGCATGTGCTTTTTGACTAAGATGAAAGCAATCAGGGGCCATGTAACTGAAATCATGCTTAGTGTTAGTAACTTTCGGAAAAATTAGTCCTGTAATGAATGGCTGGAAATTTACTGTAAAAGTCTAAAAAATATAGTTTATTTTTCCAATGCTCTTAACTGTTATAAAAAACTTCTTTACCTCGGTGTTGAATTCATCTCTTTGTACTATTTTTTTATCCAATTTCTGCCAGTCATCCATAATTTCACTGTAGAACTCTATGTATCTTGAACGCCATCCTACCAAGCAAGGACACTCAAAAAGGTTTGTATAGCGACATACGTTTGGTTTTCCTTGCAGCTCAGCTAGAAGTCTTACATTAGGCGGTGGCACTACATTGACAATAACCCTAGGTAAGTTGTCTCGCAAAATTCTTAATGCTTCAACCATGTCATTCTCATGATTTCTAAGCACAACATTTTTTGGATCATTATAATAACACATATCCGCACAAAAATCATTAGCACCTATTAAAATTGTTACCATCTTCCAGTCGGTGGACATGTTTACATTTGGATCACTCTTCATTCTTTTAATGAGATTTCGTACTTGGTGAGATAAATCCCGTGACATTGCTCCTGGTTCAGCAGTATTGAATCTGTAAAATTTTGTAGATATTTTGTGAGTGTACTTTGAACAGTGGGTGAATTACTAAGGGGTAATAAATACAAGATGGGGACGTAAATTTTTTAAGCTAATTGACGTACCTGGCACAGGTACTAAAAACCTCACAAAGAAATTATTACGAATTAAATGAGGAAGAATTTTTAGTTGATAACCCACACCCGAAATTTTTTATATAATTCTAAGTCGTTCTTAATTTAATTTTTAATATAAAATGATTTCTACTTACTTAGAAATTCTTTCAGTTGAAAGGCTATCTGTAACTCCATACCCGTACAAGTTGCTGTTAAATTCTTTCAAAATATTTGGCAAAGTTAAGAAGGTTCTCCAATTCTCCTGTCCACCAATAGACCAAGAAACGCCTCTATTCTCAGTGTTAATTTGAAAAACATTCACTGCCATTATTCCATTTCCTGCAGTTAATGAATCTCCCATTGCTGCAATTACATCAATATCCCCTGGTCTTAATTTATGAACTGAAGTTGGACGAACAGAGCTCCTACCACCTGTTGTATTACAGAAGAATGATGTTGTTTTTCCAAAATGTGTCTGTTGCCTCTGTGTAGAATTAAATGAGAAAAAAGATATATTTCCACTTTTTTGTTTGCAGAAAATCAACGACATACCCTCAACCTTTGATTAGCTTTCCTCAAGTGCGGATTAACCGCAGTACTTCCAAAAATTTTAAAAGCAAATTTTCTAAAGGGCTCTATTATAGGTTGAAATTTGTCATCTAATACTGTCCTCGTTATTTGCGACTGCGTGTTTGGAAGAAGGAATAGTATTATACAAAACTCTATCCATATTTGCAGATATTTCATATCGCAGACTAGCTTCTGTATCTTTATGAGCAGGTGCCCTATAAAGAAATAGTAATTTTTTAGAATTAGGACCTCGAACTTTTGTTAATATTTTGCAATTAATTGTTTTGCTCTTTTTCTGTAATCTTTTAATTTGTACGCTTATATGTAATTTATGAAACGCCAACAGGGGAAATTTGAATTATGATAGCAAGGAAAGTAGACCTTATATTATTTTTTACTGTATTTCTATTTAAGTAATCTTTATGTATATGAACAATATCCAAAATTAATGGGTGAATAACGCTATTATGCACACAGTACAGATTAGGCAAAAAGAAATTTTTGGGAGGAGGAGGTTGGGAATTATTTTAACTTAACAAATATTACAAGTTAATCCAGAATTTCTAGTATGAGATGCCAGATGGAATGAGGTGGTTGATGTGATCCTATACAATAGCAAGATGGTATAGTAAGTAACTTGTCCGTCCATAGAGCCATGCAAAGTGTTGTAGAATACGTATCCAGATGGAGAGAGGAGACGAGACTTTCAAGGATTTCTCAGATGTGACGAAGTACACAGACGTGAGGTTAGTCCAGTGGGGGTGAGATTGTCCACTCATCTCTATTGAGGAATAGTGAAATATGTTTTATTATTTTTTCCACAAAAATAAACAGTCGCAGGCCTTGGTCTGTTTCAAACTTACAATGCCTATTGGCCTCTTATTCCATTGCTTACAGAAAAACCTTGACCAATGAAATACGCCGCACAGAAGTTATATTACAGTGAGGTAAGTGTTTTATTTGACTCCAGACTTACTTTCAAAGACCATATTGACGCTACTCTTAATAGGGTAAACTCTATGCTAAGATTTATGAAGCGCTGGTCCAAAGAATTAAATGACCCACGAACGAACTCTTGTACGATCCATATTAGAGTTTGTCGGTCCTGTCTGGGTCCCTTCAGTTCGTTTGGCTAAGAGGAGGTTCTATTACTCAAACGGAGAGCATTCCTGGTAATACAAACAAGAATGAAATTTTTTCAAGCGGCAGCAATGATTTTGATTTTAGGAGTGTTGACGGCGCTGAGGTGCTCATGACTATTAATACCATTAAATTTTCTGCTCTGTCATGACGAACTTTTACCACGTTTTATTAAAATTATAGCTCCTTTTATAGATTATGCTCTGGTGAATGTTTGCTTAAACTTGCCGCAGTATTTTTATCTTCTCCTTCGCATGGAACGTTATTGTCTATAGAAGTAAAGAAAAAATTGTTAACAGCTATTAATTCCTTATTGCTAAAAGAATCTGCTGGGACTTTACGTGGAAATTTTCACCTCACACATATATTCAAATTATAGTCGAAAATCTCCAAGTGGAACTTTTTGTAAACATAGTTACAATATTGACGTTGAAAGCTGAAAAAAGTTCTTTTTATTAATCTTAATACTATTCCAGCGGAGTGCTTCCTTCTCTTCGAGAATTTTTCGTTATCGTGAAAGCAAACTCTTCGAGAATACTCTAGAGAAAGGGGAACGAACTCGAACAGATTTGACCGAAATCAAAATCAAGATCGAAATCTGTCTTCGCCTCGATTTCGTTTCGACCTCTGTTCGTCATGCTGGGACGTGTCATATTAGTTCCTAACTTGTATCATAATAGCCCTTCGGCCAGGTCATTTATTATTTTCATAGCAATCTATTGTAGTACAATTTTTTTATTTATAGCAATCGGCAGTTTGTTTCTATAACTCAAAAATAAGTAGAGAAGTTCTCTACTGCAATTTTAGACCTGACTTCAGTTTGAAATCATTCTGAATCGTAGCGTTTCTGTATTGTAAATGCACAACGAAAAATTTAAAATGATAGCAAAGACAATAATTGTGTTTCTTGGTTCAATTTCTATGTATTCCATTTCATCTTTACAAAGTTACCACCTTAATCGATCGGTGGAGTTTCTGATAGAGAAATTGTTTGATGTCATCGAATAGGAAATTATCTCTACTAGACTTGCAAAAATTAACTGCTGACCTTTATTTTGTATCACAATAGCCCTATTTAAGTAAGCTGAATTTTAACTGAGTTATAAAAAGTTTTTTCCGCTGATTTATCTTTCGGATGAAATTGTTTTTGTCTTTTCTTATAACAACCGAAATCTATTATCCATTTGTACGTAAGATAAGCACAATTTTGTGCGTATATGAACTCGTCCTACGCAAAATTATTATATCGTTGATATATCTATTATACATTCATTAAAGTTGAAATAATGAAACACACTTCAATACGAATTACTTCCTTATTGATTATGAGATAAGGCAAAGAGGGAGGTACTTACTATCAATGACATTTCTGTAGGAAAGTAATATAAAGTAGTAAAAGAAAATATATACTAAGCCCAACCACTAAAATAACAACAACAGATTCAATTAGGTTATCTCTTTCTAGATTACATCGTGAGTAGGTAGAGTCAAGGCCGTATCCGGCTCAAAACGTAAGGGGAGTCAGTTTTTGAAATTTAATCTCTTTCATGGAGGAGGAGGGTCCATCGTGCCATACAATAATAAATAATAACAAAAGGAAAAACACTATTTATTTAAAAAAGTTAATTTTTTAATAATAGTTTGCGAGGATTAGTTGCAAATTTTCGTACTACTGCTTCCACTAATTGCTCCTTGTTTGTGAAAACCCATTGACGGTGAATGCTTAGCATGGCTAATCCATTTAACCTACTTTCATCAACAGTGCTTCTTAGCCTGTTTTAATTCGGCGAAGGGAACTGAATGAACACTCTATAGTGCTTGTTGTGCAGGGCTGTGAAAGTAATATCAGCAGCGCCTTTCGAATGGTCGGGAAAAAACATTCGCTCTTTTTTAAAACTTCAATGATGTCTGGCGCTTCCTGTACCTCAATCCACATTTTGAATCACAATTCCCCTTCCCCTACCTAAGCTTAATATGAATGCTGCAAATCTAACGAAATTTTAGGAAAGGGTTGGGCTTGATGTGTTTGAACGAAAAAATTTTAAATTTCTTATTAGAAAAGGTCGAAATATTAATTTACTAAGGCTTCAGGGTTTTCAATGATACCTTTCTTTCTTTCCTAGGCCTCATACTTTTGACGCCAAAATGAGTTGAATGATCTACCTTTTCAAATTCCCATAAGAAACAATGTAAATAGAACTACGATTCTCACTTCACACAAGCGCAAAGTAGAATGTCACGGCCTGATATATAAAGAAGGCAATGCAAAAGCTAACTATACATGTACAGGTTGTATTGAATTTCTTATGACTTCTCATAGATAGTGTGTAACAGTAAAAATTGCGAGTTGCATAAGCTAATCTTATGAGAAATTTTAAAAGTTGTAGTTCTTATGAATACTCACAGATGACGCGAGTGTCTCTATTTCGTAATCAGTTTCTTTTAAACAAAAATCAAGCTGTTATAATTTTTTCTATTTTGTTTTTTCCACTTTGTCAGGGGGAGGGGGCAGCTGATCTCCCTTGCCCCCCCTGGATACGCCCATGGGTAGAGAGCCACATACTGCCAATGGTATTCGTTAGGAAAAGTAATATAGATTTGTAAGGGAGTTGTAAAGTCCGACCGCCATGCCAACCGTGATGTTTCTACTCTTCGAGACACGAAATCTAATCAAACATTGCATACTAAATGTCTTAATGTGAAAATTCCAAATGAAATAGAAATTGTGAATCTACCTGTAGCATTTGTCAGGTTAAAATAATTACTAATTTCCTCTTTCCTTAAGCTGTACTATGCACATCAGCTTATTTTTATATTGTTACTCAAAAGTTCCAGAAAAAAATCCAAATACCTATTTTTCCTAAATTCTGCGGAGCTTGAAATATTTTTTCCTTTCAATTTTTTTCGTGCGGCGTTTCGATCGTATAGTGAATAGCACGATACCTCATGTGCTTATAACATTGATTAATGGGCAAAATTTATCAAAAAACGACCATGGCCCTGAATGGGTTGATTAAGCCAATGATTATTATTATTATCAATTTTTACGATCAACAATTACCAGTCCACGAAATAAATTAATTTTTCTTGAAAACAGAAAAAATGTCTTTATTCAGGAAATATAAGCTTTGCTTACTGGCCCAACTGTTTTCGCATTAATCTACAACTACAACTTACGGAAAATGCACTTTCTTCAGTTTTAACATCTTCTTTTGTAATTAATTTAATTGCTGTAATGGTATTAATTATGATTCCGAATTTGTTAGATAATATAAATTTCTACTCATTTGAAATTTACAAAAATTTACATTGCAAATAATTTTCTCAAGTTCAGGTGGGTATGTGCTAATTGTGCTAAGTGACTGTATTTTAAAGTAAATAGTGCTCTAAGCTCATAATTTATATTCGAAAAATAACAGCAGAGTGTGAGCAAAGTTCAGTTGTTCATTGATATTAAGATGCAGCATTTAGAACATGCACATTTTCACCGAATTTCAATGTTCAGAGATGATCGTAGTCAAGTAAACTTGTACTGAAGATACTTTACCTTTTGTTGCACTGTCACAATAATCAAAAACCAAAAAATACTTTCCAACACTTTTTTCACTTTTAAACAGAGATTTAAGTAATTTTTGCTTTTTTTTTTTTGGGTTACACTTAAGTTACTACTTTTGTACAAAAGCTCTCTTTTCAGCACACACTTTTTCACCAAAAAGTTCCAGAAAAAAAGTCCAAAATATTTTTTCTAAATTCTGAAGAGCTTGAAAAGAACGAAGCTGAGATTTTTGATTGTTGCACCTTCAACTCTCGAGACGAACGTAATATCTGTGGTCACTTTTCTCCATAATATAGCCTCGATACTCGGCAGCCAGTTCTCGACTTTTTGACGATATATTTTACATGCGATGAGCTCTATTGTAAAGGAGAACCTGAGAGCACATTTATGACTCCTAGAATACAACACATCACATGCCGTGTGATCAGCAACATTTACGGTTGTCTAGAGGAATTTTGAAATTTTCGAAAAAATATTGTCAAATCGTTCTTAACGGTGTCACGGTTCGATCTCTACTAAATCCATTGGTCCGTGATACATTAGCCGGCAAGAGACTTCTTGCCAAAAATTAACAACGAAAATATTTCTCGTTTTTTTTCAGTAGCAGTAGTAGTTGGAGTTGGGTATGCAAAATAAAAAGTTGTGATCTTATGGAAGTTTTGTTTGTGCTCTTGATTACCTGTACTTCGGTTACTGGCTTTTATTTTATCAAGGTCAATGCGATGCACCTTCAACCACTTGTATTTTCACGGAAGACTTTTTATTATCACTTTAGATAAACAACTTTCGAGATTTTCTGTAGTTCAGTAGGTGTTCAATACTTTGGGCAACTAAAAGTTGACTTGACAGTCCGAGTTCAAGATTCAAGATTCTCCCAGGGCGAAATAAATTTGCATTTTTAAGAACTACATTTTTTTAAGAAGGGTCACTTGTTGGAAATATTTTATGAAATTATTTCCTTTTCTTTAATTCCTTATTATTCTAGTATTTAGTTTTTTCACTTTCGTTTTGCACACTCTTTTCAATGTTTTTCCTTTTGTTTAATGCCGCACATTTCTGAAGTTTCAACTTGCTCAAAGCTACAGATCGACCGTCTAGATATGCAGGCGACACCATACTGACGACACAAATTAGAATGACATTAAGAACGTTGATTCGCAATCGTAAAAAAATATAGTATGTTTATGATCCGTCTATCAAAATCTATGATGAAGCTTAGGTTACTTGAACCGCAGTATACGCACGCAGTTTACCGCGGAAATACAGGAAATACAAAGAGTTAACATCTTAAATAGAAAATTCATTTTCTGTGCATTTTAGAAAATTTTATTTTCCGTTTCAGTTAGCATTCGATAAAAAATTGCAAACAGATAAAAAATAAAACACGAAAATAATCAATTATAAGTTAATCAGAATAATCAATACCAGTATTTTGTTTCGTTCTTAACTATGGTTCCGTTCTTCGGTAAATTAATTATGTTTCAGACAATGTGGACTGATGTTCCTGATACTCGCTTTTTGAAGCTTTTTCTGCTATTAATCCTAATCTATCCACATTCTTATTACGCTCACTATATATTCCATTTTTTTAACGGTTCTTACTCAACTGAAATGTGTTTGATTTGCTGGGTGCCGTAGGGTTCTATCTTGGATCCACTACTATTCTCACACTAAATTGACGACCTGGATACCATCGGATAGAGGAATAATATTTCAAAATATACTAATGACGTGCAATTATTTAGAGCTTCAGCTAAAAGTAATATATCCAACACCATTTATAGCCCAGAGATCTCAGAGAATTGTGGTCTGTAATAACGATTTTGATACGTTTTAACGGTGAAGTGATTTCTTTTGTGGATAAAGTAAAAAATCTGTGAATTTTACTTCAGAATTTAACTCAATTAATAATAATTATAGGAAACTTCAACTAATTATTCTCTTATAAAAGTATTTCGGTTCAAGGTCAAAATCATTTGGTTACGATTGCCATGATCCCACTAAACACTTATTATGGTAGTCTCTACGGGTTCTACCGAGGGCTCTCTACACATTAAACTTATACCAAAACAAGTAGAGCGCATTTAGTAAAGGTTTCAAGAGGTCTTGAATTTTTGATCCACTTCTACCGAACCGATTTTCTTGAAATATGGCATACAAATGAAGTTCTAGTGAAACTATAATATTTAAAGGCAACAAGGAAAGTGCGATGCGTGGGCGCGCCCCGTCAGCACGAGTAAATTTTCTGCTAGACTCTGACTGAGTTCAGCAGAACAACATAACGACAGATACGTAGACATCGTTTTCTAAATTTAGTATAATAAATAAATCGATTCCAACTAAGTATGTAAGTTGGACCTAAGTATCCTAAGACTAAAAAGCATAAAATTAAAATAAGTAAAAAACATTTTAAGTTATAGGGTTAGATAAAACCTAAAGTGTCCTAAAATGTAAAAAATAATTTCTTAGCTCTTTATGAATTTTAGCACTTATATGATCAATGGGGCGGGCGCTCATAACAAATAATTTCGTAAACTAAGATAACTAAATTATAGAAAGACCATCAAAGGAAGCTTATTTTATAATATTTGCTATAAGTATGAAATTTCTCCAAATCAAAGTTCCTTCCGTTATGTTTTTGGCGCCTGTTGCGAATGCTATAGCACCTCCACCTAGTTCTGAAACATCCATAAAGATTCAGCACGCAACCAAAGCTCTTGCGAGAATAATGAATAACTTAAAAGTGGAAACAAGCGACAAACATTTCTCTAAAATGGGATTGAATGAATTTAAAGCAGTATCAAAGTGATAAATAAAATAATGTGCTGATCTTCAACCGATTCTATCTGGTTTCATTTTTGATTTTGAACTTTTTTGAAACAACTTTAACAATGAATTTTGATTACCATTGTCATCATTACTGGCTATGGTGTCCCCCGAGAGAACTTGAACGCTTGAGATTTTTACCATATTCCAATTAATTAATAATATGCAACATTTGAAGATTTCCTTTCATACGGTCAAACTACTGCGGACGGAGTTTTCTACATTATTTTTGGGGCTTCTCAACAGAACAAATTTCGTTATCTTATAGTTTTTCATTCCTGATTAGTGACGAACTCATCTAAGCCTGTCAGATTTTATGAATTAACTATGAGCGGCGAAAAGTCTCTTTGCCTGTACACACCTCACCATTTGTGTTTCGGGCTCCACTATAGAGCATGTGACTCTCTGTTCGGAAAACTCCCTCGGTTCTCTTTTCATGCTTAACTCTGTTAGGATGTATATTGGATATTCTTTTGAATCATACGCTGTACCTACGGCAACGACACCTGTTTTAATACGTTCAATCCGACGTGTACCACCGGTGGTACACGCGAGAACTTTAAGAGAAAATTGCATGATAAACTAAGGGCATGTTCAAAAATGTAGTACTGCATAACTTATGCAAAAGCTACACGTGTAGTTAATATATTCTCAGAGAGTTTACAATTTCCAAATTGTCACCTCTATACAGTTCCTTGCCATAGTTATTACGAAATTTTGAAAAACATTCAGAATTCTTTAAGTATAAAGCAGTTATCTACATGTGTAGTTTTTGCATATGTTACGCAGTACCTACTGCATTTTTGAACAGGCTCTAAAGCGACGGGTTGAGCGTGTTAAAAGCGCCGGGTTGAACGATTAAGTTCCCGAAGGGGCGAAGACGTTAATAGCATTTCAAAAAACTGCAATGCGATTTGGCAGTACTTTAAGCACCTTCAACTAATTCTAGGGTACTGGTGACCCGAACCTCTGCAAGTTTTGGGCTCCAACTTATTCCATAATATTGTTTTTATAAGTAGACATAATTTTTCAGACAAAATCCTGTTGTAGTTTTAATTGGGGACTGAAAACTATCAAAGTGAGTTGTTTGTGAAAGACATAGAAATTATTTTGATTTTAATAAATTTATAAATTTAATAAATTAGTTATGAGAATTGTTTCTAGATTTTATCAAAGTTGTTGTAAAATCGCTCTTATATATTATTTTATTGAAATGTTACAATTATGAAAGTATTATGATCATTTTTATGTTTTATAACAAGTAAAATAAATAAAAATAAAATAAAAATTGTTTGTGCTGATGGAGTTCTTTTTAAGAGAAGAATTGAAATTATGTTGCTAATTCCACCTAAGTAGGGAGCCTTACAAAATAAACTGTATATAATGACAACTAGCAGTTTTTACAATTTATCTTTAGTTTCCTTTGTTGTTCCTCTTAGTTTACGTAAATGAATCTACATGATAAATGTACTAAACTACAAATTCAAACGTTATCTTAAATAGAGAAAACTTAAATGGGACAAGTAATAAACCTTACGGAACACTAGGGTTGATGCATAAATATCCTGAATTTTCTACTTTTTCTACATGTCCTTAACGAAGGCTGTTTACTCTTGTCGCTATATAAGGCCGCTTCTTTGTAGGACATCGGAACAATTCAAATTCTACAGGCCAATTTTCCTGTTTTTCACCTTCAGGTTCTAGCATATTATTCCATAATGCGTTTGCCACTGAAAGTACGTACGGTAAAACCAAAAAATTAATAACACTCCTTATTTGAAAGAAATGGAGAAAATTGGTCACAGAAATACTCACACCTAGCATGTCCTTTTTGACTTTGATGAAAACAATCCGGAGCCATATAAGTGTAATCATCTCTATTGTCTGGAGTTTTTGGAAAAGTCATTTTTAGCGTAAATGGTTGGAAATTCACTGTAAAAGTCTTAAACAGTTTAAAATTAAAGACTTTTTCTTCCACTTCTTTATATTTAAATAGCGAATTACCTCTGTATTAAACTCATCTCTCTGGGCTATGTTTTTATCCAATTTCTGCCAAGTTTCTATAAAATGATTGTGGAAATCTACAGGCTTTGATCTCCATCCAAAAAGACAGGTGCATGTAAAACGTCGAGAATAGTAACACTCCTTTGGTGGTTTTGTCGCGTTCGTAAGTTTTATATAGTTAGGTGGTGGTACGAGATTGACCATTACTCGTGGCAAGTTATCGCGAAAGATTCTTAAGGCTTTCATATAATCTCTTTCATGATTTTTATACAAAGTATTTTCTGGGTCGCTAAAAGAACACATCTCTGTACAGAAATCGTTACCCCCCATATGGAGAGTTATTAGTTTCCAGTCGTGGGTCACATTCACTTTAGGATCACTTTTTATCCTTTGAATAAGAATCTGAGCTTGATGGGGTGCATCACTAGATCTTGCTCCTGGATCAGCAACATTAAATCTTAAAAAAATAAATGTAATAATTCGCTGTTTATACATAAGTAAATACGAATTCAATTCAGCTTCTACAGTCGAGTGTCGAGTGCAGCAATTTTTCTTATTGGGTCTACTGCAGAAACTGAACTCCAAATTGTGAACTCTTAATATACTGTGATCAGCCATTTCTATTTAGCCACACATTTAATTATTGCGTATCACCAAAATGTAAAAGGTATACTCACTTAGTAATTCTATCTGGTGAAAAACTGTCTGTAACTGAATACCCATACAAATTAGGATTAAACTCTTTCAGGATATTTGGCAAAGTTAACATAGTTCTCCAATCCTCTTGTCCTCCTATAGACCAAGAGGCTCCTCTGTTCTCAACTTGAAGTTGAAAAGCATTCACTCCCATCACACCATTTGCTGCTGTAGTTGAATCCCCCATTGCTGCAATTACATCAATATCGCCAGGTCTTAGTTTATGAACTGAAGTTGGACGAACTGCACTTCTACCATTTGTTGTATCGCAGAAGAACGGCGTTCTTTTTGAGAACTTTTTCTGTTCTTTCTACAAAGAAATGCAAATCTTATCTTAGTAGATATGTTTCAATTTTAAATTTCATACTCCCAATTGTCGGTGTGTCTTTCTTATTTGGGGATCTATTCCGGTTCTGCCTATTATTCCTACAAATCGTCTTTTTAAAATGTCCAATATGGGTCCCAGCGTATCATCTAAAATTGTTCTTGCTGCTTGTGGTTGTACGTGTGGTAATAAGAACAAAAGTAAAAAAATTAATACTAATTTCATCCTTAACTTGTACGCTTCTGAACAAACTTATGATATTGAAGATGTTGTCCTGAAAAGAGAAAAAATGTGTTCAATCTCAGAAAAAGCGCATTATAATACATATTATAATATTCCCCTTTTTGGTGATGGGATTGGACAGTATCCATTAAGGGATCTAACGTTTTGGAAGTAATGAATAGAAACTGGTCTAAGTCCCCCCGTCCTTTCTTGACAAATAGGTACAATACATAATGTATTATCATACCAGCTAGATAAATACACTCCAAGGCAGTTCAAACTAGTAAAAATTAATGGGTGCCCTTGTTTAACGATTTACCTGAAGTCATTTGGGACACTAATATTCCCAATGTACAAGTTTATTTTATCGTATCGTATTGTACTGATTGTAGATTGTGTTGCTCGTGCAAATAACGACTTGGAATAAATTTATCATTGGTCATTGCAAAACTGTCTCAAACTGAGTCCTATCAAGTCTAAGTGCATTGCTTTTTACTTTGGCCAATTTGACAATCTCTCCTTGTTATACGTCACTTTAAACGACACCATGGTTTGCAACTTGGATGTAATTCTCAACCCATGTTGCCATATCAAAGCTATTTTAATCTCTACTCTCCTCTATCTCTAGCTATCAGCGAGCACTGTCTGGGCCGGTGCCAACAAGCAGTTAGCCTGTTAAGGCACTTATTCTGCCCCAATTCACCAATGGACGTCAGATTTTACCACATATCACACTTACGTAATACATTACAGCGAATCCGCACACCTATCCTTTCCAAATAATGAAATTCTTCATAGCCCTCTTATTTAGAGGTTCAACTAGGGGAGTTAAATTTTACATATCTAGATTTCGCACTGTTATCTGTGAGAGATTCTACATTGTTCATGGCATGGTTTCCGAACGATGTTCAGAGGGCTATGTCCCTTAATGCCGTCAAGAAACTCCTAGCAGGTTTCCTAAAGTAGTATGACTATTTGTTGGGCTTGGCAGTTGGTTTAATTGCGGCGCATACAAAGAAAGAACCTTCTTTCCTTCTCTTTCGTCTTTTTTCCATACCTATATATACACGTATATATGTATATTTTCTTTGCTAATTTCATACGTAGCTCAAACGATATAGAACAGTTCCACAATTGTGGCAGAGAAGTGCATAGATTTTACTTAACCATCGACCAAGCAATAACAGAAAGATTAGTCAGCTCCTTAGGCAGACCGTGAACGCTTTTTTTTCTACATTTGGCTCAGCGATGCCTCGCCCGAGAGCTGTAGACTGTGATTACTTGCATTGCAGTACAGAGTGAAGAAGACGGAAGGTATCAGGCGAGGCATCGATGGGCAAAAATACGTGAAAAAGCGTTCATTGTTTGCCTTAGGAGCTGAACAGTCTTTCTATTATTACTTGGTCGATGACTTAACATTGAACGAATATATTCACAACAATTAAGCCTAGACTTCAATTGAATAACCAAGTCTTGCATTGCATCAACATACTCAATAGTGATGCTATTAAAAATTACTGGTTGCAATTATTCCCTTTTATCTATAGCGCTCCTGTAATCCACCGAGCTGTTTATTTTTCACGAATTAAAAGAAAGATTATATATATTATGTAGGTAGATTTTTATTTATCTAAGCAATACAGTCGCGTGAAGTAATCCAATTGATTGACTGAGTAAAATATAACTGTATAACGTCAACTTATCTATATGGTAAGTTTTAATTACTTTTGATGAGCTATTTATGTAAAAACTAAACATGAGTGGGCCAAGGATTGCACCCTGGGGACTCCGGAGTAGAAACATTCACGTTCTCAGTTCTAACGACTTCATATACTCAATTAATGAAATTATACTTTTATAATTAATTTTTTTAAATTTTTTAAATTTTAATTAATTAAATTATACTCAATTAACTCTACTGAAGATGATGAAAAAGTAGAAATCTGATTGCCCGGTACACAGATACTTATTGTGTTTAATATAATCCATTACTTGCTTATGTATAATCTTCTCTAAAACCTTCGAAAAAAACTAGAACATAGCAGGCTTACAGACCGAAAATTGCAGGGCACAGATGGCGATGACTTTTTGGGTATATGAGCCGCTAGATTCCATTATGTCGAGAACTAAGAGGTAGTAAGATAAGGGGCTATTAGTTGTAAAAGGTCAGGTATTAAAGAGTCAAATCCAATAGCATTAGATTTAATAAAATAAGTCGTTACAGGCTAAGTGCAAAACTAAACAGATCACTGCAAAAATAATCGCTGTTCAGACTCGAGTTCAACGAATTATCTGCGGTGAAAAAATTATTTAAAATCTCTGGATCCAAGATGACCTTGTTCTGTTCTTTACCGTGTATACCCAGGTTACGAATATTTTTCCGCAACTTCTTGGTAGATAAAGTTGTATCCAACTTTTAAGCCGTACGAAATTTCTTCACTGGACGTATTATGACCATCACTCTATTACGGATTGTCTTATATCTATTACTTTGTGATTTCTTCTATGGTATTGGTATATCTCACAATCCTTAAATGTGAATACTACGATGTTATTGCGGAATCTGTACCCACTGAAACTTTATAATTGTACTAGGATGAAAGCAATAGCTTTGGATCGCAAAGTTACCGAGTCCACAATTTCCACGGGGTATTCTCAAGTGGAATTAGTGTTTATACCACGTATACATATATGTACTATTAATACCATCTGATTTCCTTTCTGTATGATACATATAAGTTTATAATGCAACCAAACTTATATATTTTGTACTAAATTAATAATGCCAGATGAAATATGGCAATAAATTTTAGCCGAAGTCAAAGAGCATAAAACAGAATTGAACAGGGTATATAAGTGTTTAAATAAGAAAAGAGCACCAATAGGAGAAACGCGTAAACAGCATTTGGTAACTATAATTACAAGGTTTAAGGCAATTAGAGCGATCTTCAATAAATATTATGAGAAATGAACAAAAGAACATCAAGTCGAGGTATACACAATACACTCAAATATTAGAGACAGGCTTATGAAACTATTCACAAGTCTTCATATAAAAGCCAATATACTTATTAATTTTGATAAATTTGTGGATCTTGACGCAAATAATACTGATACCGAAAGCAAATCTGGTTCTGAAAACATGTTTTTAATCGCGGTCGAGTTCCTAAAATTGGCAACCTGAATTTGATGGCAGACCCGAAAATTTGCAAAGATTTATTGATGCAGTAAATTTAATGAATACACAACCAGAAGTTTAATGAGAATAAAGCCATCAAACTAATTAAAACCAAACTAGTATAGGGAAAACTAGGAATTTAATTCCAAGGGGAAAATACAATTAATGCGATAGTAACAAAATTTAAATCCCAAATTAAGGGTGAATCTACCGAAGTGTTCATTGCAAAAATTTTAAATACAAAACAGTACAATAAGCCTGCTAACCAATACGCTAAAAAAGTCGAGAACCTTACTGCCGCCTTGGCAAACGCATATATTACAAATGGTGTACCGAGCGAATTAGCCGAAAAGTATTTTATCCAAACTGCTATTAAAGCAACGACGTTAAATCCCAAGTGCAAGCAAGTCACTTTAGCCGTATGAGTAACGCGAAAGTCTGTTAGTTCTTGTACACAAATAAATCCAAATCAGAGTGTAATGTATGTCAACTCTTGGAGTCATAGGTCCAACAATCAAGCTGCTTACTCTGGCAGGGGCAGAAACAATTTTAGAAATCATCCAAATAGAAATACTTGTAACGATTCAAGCAACCAAAATAATCGTCATAGAGGTCGTTGTCAAAGTAGGAACCCTAGAAATATTCGCGTGTCTGTAACGGCCCATCGGGACCCCTAGCAGTCCCAACTGGGGGATTCGCCATAAACAAAATATTAAAAAGTTTAAATAAGAATCTAAATACGAAACAATGCATAAAAACACAATAAAACAACGTAGTGTAAACCTGAACTTGAATAGTTATGTCATTGTCAAAAATTCTGCGAGCGGTACTTTCGACACCTTTCTTTTAGACACGGGTACTGACGAGTCCATTTTGAAAGAAAACAAATTATTAGCGGGCAGAGAAGCAAACAAATTTGTGTTTCGACAACATTGAAATAGGTCATCGATTTCTAATAGTTCCTGAAAATATTTCCATTACCAGCGATGATGTTTTGGGCTTGGATTTTATAATAATTTATTAATGTAGGTGGGAATTAAATACTAATACCAAATCAAAAGATATCTGAAGAAATTTTTATAGCAAAAACAGTAACGT
>QYTT01093636.1:34184-53852 GCA_006980735.1 Dasypogon diadema | reverse complement strand
CACTCCACTGAGCATGCAATATTAACGCTTTCAGAAGTAGTAATAAAAAATCTTCCTTAATGGTATTTGTACAGTCGCTTTAGATGTTGATTTAGAAAAGGCATTCGATAAAATCTGACATGACGGACTAATATTCAAATTAATCCAAGTCAAGTGTTCGAGCAGTTTGATTAAAATAATCTCCAATTTCTTCCTAAATAGGTTCTCTTTTAAAAGCATGTTTTGATGAGGAACCTTCTGCTGTTCTTTCCGCTGAAATGTGGGATTATTTGCTTCATAAATGTCAATGGCAAAGGGCATTATTTAGCCGTTCGGGAACGTAAATATCTAACACTTAAAATCAATAACACATTAATTTCACTTAAAAACAAAATTACCTATTTAGGAGCGAATATGCATAACAGATTTCTTTTCTTTTTTTACGCGAGGAAAATTTTGAAGAAGGCGAAATTGCTGTAGTGATACTTAACCATTACTCTGTAAACAATCCCTTACCAAGAAAACAAAGTTACTAATATATAATATATAAGATCTATATATAATATATATATACATGTATATGAGACCCATCATAGTGTGTGCCTTTATTGTCTCGGCAACTATCTCTCCAACCGTTGCGAAGGAACTAGAATTATTTGAACGAAGGTTGCTTTGGTATTGTACGGGAAAGTATAGAAGACCCCAATAAAAATAATAAAACGCCGAATAAAACTCTCTATGAAGAAGCTGAAGCTTTTTACTTTTCATCTTAGAGAGCTAATGAAGGAAAGGGTATCTTTTATGGAGCATAATATCGATTCCCTTGTAAAAGCGTTATATGAAAATAATATAAATGACTCCGTCGATGATAATTACTATTTATCGCCTCTAAACTTATATAATAAAAACTCACTATACTTATTTCAAATTAATAAAAATGGCAGTGGCTTGACTCCCTTTTATGAAAAGGCATCTAATAATAACTATAAAGGATAGAGAAATAATTTAAGAACAATGCTTTGTTTTAGTACCGGAGTTTACTAACTTCATACTAGGAAATGTAAATTGACACATATAAAATGTTAATTCCTAAACGGAAAGCATAGCATGTTGGCCAAGTTACTGTGATGTGTTTTAATTATATTTTTAGTGTTTTACATATTTGAAATCCCACGCGGACGAAGTCATTGCCAACAGCTAGAATACTTATAAAACACTCACTTGAGAAGATATCTTTAGTGCATACCATTCGAATTAACATTCAATTACAAGTGTCAGATTAAAGCTAAACTAGAATTCAAATTATTGTTCACATTGGACAAAGCCTGAGAAAGCCTTTTTGCTCAAACATCGATACTCTGGAACACCAATGTAACGTTTTATTTTGTTGGTGATCACTGTTTTTATGAGCATTGCTCTGAATCTCTCACTCAGTGTTAATTTAGTATATGCCTTGAAGAATAATACTAAACTTTTTCAGACTCTCATGAAAGGTATCCTTACATTCATCGTTCTGCTGCTCCATAAGTGCATACACATCAATGAAGATGATGTTAAATCCCTTACCACGAACACGTATCACACATAACCTGAATTCATGAGCTAATAATATCCGAATCGAAGTATATACCTGAATTCGGGGTCAACGTAGTAAAATAATCGGTAAGTGTATAATTTTGAAATACTAAATTCATCTTCTTTCTCTTTTTGCTCCCAACTTTATCACTTACACAACACTGTAGTGTTTTATTGCTAAAATCTTCCTATCAAATCGAGCAGTGTAAAAAAAATCTATGCACAGCGTGTAATGTAACACTTTTTTAATTTTAATAACATTAGGAAATATCATACTACATTGATATCAGGATAATTGCTTCCCGGCTGAAGCATTGCGCTTGATTTTAAAAAAACAAAATAACGAACCTTTTTTATAATTCCACTATTATAAACGTATGTAAACACAAAGTAAGGCTATCATACCATCTTATGATAACTGAGCTCACTAAAATAAATATTGTCGTTTTTGTCAATTTTATACTCTTCTTATTGGCTCTGAGTGCTGTACTAGTTCCGATAACCAGTAGAAGCTAGACCTATTAAAATTTTTCATATCGCTAGTAATAAGTAATTTGTTTAACAAATTTAATAAATAATACAATTGCTTCCAGTCCAACCAAATAACACTGTATTTATATTTTTATGATAACAAATGATAGTTTGAAGCTCATCAACCAATCGTAAAATATAATGAAAGAATCTAAAGTGTTAATTTTGACAGGTTTATGAAGCCACAGATAATGCATGGTAATGAGTAGATATTAACGGGCGAGAAAAGAGCTAGTTTTGCTTTAATTAGTTAATAAAAATTTTTATTATTTTTATTATACTCTCCTTCACTCTTTTGTAAGGTAGAGCCCGCAATTTCAAAATATTGACGAAGATATCAATCTGAAGTTGTAAAATTTCCTAATGAATAGATGTTTTCCTAAAAGCAGCAACAGCTGTAGAACCAGTTTCCGTAATTCAGCCATATAATACTGTGTGGAATTGTCTCTCAGAAAACAAAAAAAATGTTATTTCACACATTCTGATTTAAATTTGATATAAAAAATCTAAGCCTGAAGCAGAAATATAAAATTTCCAGTTTCGCTGCATATTCATGAAGAAAATAGACGTCCTCTTTGACCATGTTTTGTTATTTTCAAAGCGAAAGTCTGTATACTTCTTTTTGGGGTTCTCTTTGATTGTATACTTAAGTAATTTTAAATATGACTATGCGAAGAGTATTCTTTCAAATGCATAATTCTCGGATTCGCACTACAGCACAAGGTATCCATGGCATCCAAAAATATTCAAAACTCATCAGTATACTTTTTTATAGAATACTAAATTATGTCATATAAACTGAATGCAGGGTTCATTTTCAATAAATATTAAGCGAAAGCAAGGAAAGAAGCTATAATTGGGTTAAACCAATTATGTTATACCCTAGACGTAGGGAAGAAAAGAAAATAATGCGTTTGTAGTTAATTGTCCGCGACTACTTATTCTTACATATTCGCAGCTGACCTTCAAATCTGGGCAGTCCTACTATCCGCAACCTGTTGACGCACCCTTTAACTTTAATTTGCCATTTTGTGAATATTACGTTGACCTGTAGTAAACTCTGTCCGCCATATTGGACCCGCCATTTTGAATCTCCAAAATTTACCTCCAGATTCGAAATAAGCGACCTCCAAAAATCCATGTGGACTTATTTTCATGATGATCGAAAAACTTGTGAAAAAGTTAGCATTTACGACCGCCATATTTGATCCACCATGCTGAATTCTTAAGCCTGAAGGTTAAATTCGTAATCATCAGCCCCAAAAACCTATATATCCGTCATTTTGCCAACATTTCATTTCATTGAAGTTTAGAAAATCTTGTCCACCACATTGGATCCGCCATTTTGAATTTAAGAAATCAGCGACTTCGGAAATCTATATATGCATGTTTTCATGACGATCGCAAAAACATTTGAAAAAAATTTACATTTCCGACTTTAAAAAATAAAACTTTCATGTGGCAGCCCTCTGAAGGAGTTGGCCAATTTGGTTAACTTTCTGCCAGGATATTTAGATTTTACTAAAGTACTTGCGTGCCAAATTTTATCCATCTACTTCGAAGCGTTCTCGTTTTAAAAGGAAAATATCGATTTTTTATTTGACATAGCTGGAGGTTTCATATGGCCACCCTATGAAGAAGTTGACCAAATTGCCCCATTTACGAACATGATCCTTCATTTTTAATAAAGTTACTGTGTACCAAATTTCAAGTCTCTAGCTTAAGGCGTTCTCGAGATAACGCGTGGACGGACAGACGGACATCTATTAAACGACTTCTTTTCTTCTAAAATTAATGGCAATATAGTTTATTTCTTTGTATCATGAATATTTTTATGCGTTACAAACGTTTGCTTAAACTTATAATACCCTACATCTAGGGTAGGTATATGCTACAACGCGCCACAAATATAGATTATCAGTTAAAGTACTTCAAACGGAATCCTGTAACTTGGTTCCCTTTGCTACCTCTAAACACAGTCAAAATACTAAACCTTTTCCTTATGCGATCCTTGTGATATGTTTGTCTTCAGTCGACATCGTCCTAATGGCTACCTGGCTGATTGATACTACTACCTGGCTTAATCTCGGGGAAAAGTTTATTGGTGAGGAGTTCTTCGATCTCATCCTTACAAACTTTCGTCGTTCTAATTGAATTCATCTCAACTGAGACCTCCTTCTCTAATCTTCGTGCTAGCGAACTTAGCATGGTAGTGGGTGCCGGTCGGACAACGGAAAAGGAAAAAAGGATTCCCAAAAACACAAAGCTGTAAATTGTATAAAACCGCACTCGCTGATGAGAAACATCAAATTCTTGATATCATATTCACTGTCTCTTGTCTTGATAGATCAGCAGTAAAGCTCAGAGGTTATTGCACCCTCTTACCCCAAAAAAAAAAAGAAAAAGGACGCTTTTTTGTAGAACCGTACTGTAGGAGATGAAGAAATAAAGGTTAGGAAAGCCCAAATATTCAAATAATAAGATAAATAGGTCTATACCGGTCACTACCTTAAGTGCGTACATCTATGGAGACTGTGAGGTCCTGAACTTTAAGAAATTCATGCACAAATTGTCAGACAGTGTTCTTCTCAAAGATCTAGAAGAGGTTTTGGATCAATATATGATCTAGTGCCTTTGAACTTTTACTAGTGCAGTAATAACCATCGTTTTTTCCTATTCTATCCCTTTTGTAAAAAAAGCAACTTTGTGTGCTGTCTTTAGTCTCTTCGGCAAAAAATCTGACTACCAAACTCTGTGGGCAAATCTCTGTGAACCCTATATATTTACTTAATCTTCCTCGCACAAGGGAGCATTTCCAGATAGCTCATCACCTTCTCATAATTCAATTTCGGATGATTTAACAAGTCAATGCTTTTCTAATATGTACCAAAAGGATCTATTCCGCTGAAAAATCTCTGGCAGCGCTTACTTCCGATTCAATTATGCGATCTCTTAACCACGTTTTTTGTTGGTGCAGTCCAAAGAAAAGTTACGCCGCAGATAGTGTCTTGTATACATCCTAACTATGAAACAACTGCTGATGTACTAGTTCTACCAACTCCTTAGGTAAGAGGAGTGTCAATAAACTTAACATCTCACATTTATCTCTCACATGCGTGGTTTGTAATTTGCTTTGCAGATAATTCTTCAGTCGGCCGACGAATTGGTATTGGAAGGAATAAGGTTACGATATCTACTGCTTAAAACATGATATTAGGTTAGATCTTGTCAACCCCAATTAGAGTAGGTGGTAAAAACTCATCGAAATGGGTCCTTCGCTCCTTCAAAAGTTTTTAGAACATAAAAATGTTGCAGTTACGGACTATTCTCTTACTGAAGAAGATCGTGCTTTTGGACAATTCTATTCTAAAATTGCACTATGGGATTCAAATGGACGCTACATTACTTGTCTTCCTATAGAATCTCGCTAAAAGGTTTTAGTAATATTTAGAGAAGCTGTACTGAGCCTTCACGGAGAAACATTTTGAATATGAAGTTCTTAATCACATGGAACATATAATACTTCCAGCAACAAAACTTTTGCTTCTTTTTTGATATTCTACCTCCTTACCAGCCTTACTATTAAGCTTAGACGGTTCAAGAGTTCTCGAGAGTTAAGAGGGGGTCCTTAATTGAATATTAACTTGGGCCAAAACTTCAAAACGACTTACTTATATCAAAATTATATTTCGGCAAATTCATGTCGATGAGCAAGATGCTGATCTCTGAAACTCTACAAAACTTCTATACCTATGTACCATCACATATAACACTAATTCTGCACCGTATTTAGCCACACGTTTCTTTAATTTTCAGAGGGCGAACTATCCACTCGAAACAGAAATTCCCTGCTTAGAAATTTAAGTAGATGATATCCTTTCTTGTGATTCTATTGCTGATCTCTTTAAAAAAAAACAGAATAGAGAGATGGAGTGAGAGTGTATGGAGAGGAGGTAAAGAAAAAAACAACCTTTTCAAACCATTGAGCGCGCTTCATTATCTTGCACTTCTATACCAAATCTAAATCAAGACAATATTGTAAAAACTCTGGGTTTTCAATGGAACCCTGATCAAATACTTTCGGATTTGAAGTAACGCTATTCCATCCAGCATCTGTCATTACTAAAAGAAACTTCCTGTCGCCGAGGTCATATTTAAATAATTGCGATTGCTTGAAGTGGATTGGGATACTCCATTTCTAGTTTAAACAGCTAGGACTTATGCCGGCATTAAGTCTCAGTCAGTAAAATATTGTTGGAGAACCAGTGCCGAAAAAGGTGAAGGTCACACAAAGCACCAGAAACTTCAACAGTTTTCTGGGATACTGAAGGTATTCTGTTGCTGGACTTCAAGGAACGTAATACCGTTGTAAATGCCACATATTAAGCTAAACTTCTTCGAAAGTTATGTAAAGTCGGTGTCGAGAAAAGGAGAGGAAAAGTGTCCCGAAAATTAGAGGAATAGTGTGTCCCCTACACTATAACACACCCGTACCCACTGCTACTATATAAAATGCTGCTGTTAAGGAATGCGACTTCGAGGAATTGGATCATCCACCTTTCAGTCCAAACTTGGCCCTAAGTTACTGTTTTTATTTGACAAACTAAAATCAGATTAGCGGGGATGAAAGTTTAACTCCGACGAAGAGATGTCTTAAAATTATATTTGATATAAATAACATTTCCATGCCTATTTGTGCAAAGGTTATCTGACGAAAAATTAGTATTATCTATATATTTATTTATATAATAGGTAGAATGTTATTAAAAAACTATGCTAATCAACAGAAATTAAAAAAGAAAGAAAGAACATCTTAACTTTTATTTTGGAGATGACCTTCATTTTGCAAGCGATTCTAGAAATTTTTCCAGTATGTAGATTTCGAACCTACAGATTACTACGTGACAAAATTATTAAAATCTCATGTTCCATTAGTAACCAAACTGGTTTAAAAAATACAAATTATATCTTGCCGGTTTTTTCGTACATTACCCTTTTCTATAAGAAATCATAAATCTCATAAATCTCTCTCATTTACTTTATTTAAAGAAAGCTTACAGTTCTAGCCATCCGCATAGAAATAAACTACAAAGTATGCACGACAATTTACATATTCATGATAATGAAGTGAATAAATATAAAATATGAACAGCCACGAAAAAGTAACGTCATCCGCAAACTGCATTTAGGTAGTAACTTCTAAACGTGAAAGCAAAAGTTATGCGGATATATCACAATTGTTTTGCTAAATCTTCCTTTTGTGCGTCGTAAATAGATGCGGTTTGAATAATAAAATTTTACCGACATACCAGCAGAATTATAATTCACCTTGATGATATCAAACTATTTTCCGTAATAGTCTTATGCCGCTGGAGACACTACCCATTTTGTTTTATCTAGTGATCAACCTTGACAGTGACTCAAAATTTTCGAGTACGCTTTTGAAATCCTCACGTTTGATAAAATCACATGTTTTTTAGTATAAACCGGCGAAGTGTTAAAATTTGAAACAATTTTTGAGCAGTGGATAGAAACCTATTTACCACGTACACATTTTACGTAAAATCGATAAAAGCATTTAGTTACGTCAATTATCAGTAGAAGTATATTTTAAAAAAGTTTGGTACGCAATATAAATTACTAAAATCGCTCAAAAAATACTTTACCTCAGCAAAATCAAAATTCTTTCTCATTAGCTAGTGGGTTTGCCTTGCCTGGAAAATGCCAAATAAATTTTTGAGGATTCAAAGGATAGATATATAAAACAATATATCTACCTATTTTTTTCCCTATATTAAATGGAAAAAATTTTTGTTCAATTCCATATTTTGAGTTTAAGGGAGAGGATTATATTTTGAAGCAATTTTGGTATCAATATCTGGTATGCGTTTGTTCGGAAGCACTCCGTCTATGACGTCTATGATAAACGGTGTTGTGAAACAACTTGTGATTTTTGTGTTTTTCTTGGTTTTTGAATTAATAAAATGATCGTAGCTAGAATAGGGAGTTTATTTAGCCTGTTACGTTAAATAAGATACTTAGTATTCATATTATTTGTAGATTTAGTTACGTAGATCAAAAGTTGGGCATGTGCCAAGACACCTGGTACATATTCATTTGAATTTGAAAACAGTACTAGAAAGAAACGATTTCTAGAGAAAATTCTATAAAAGAATCTATTGTCGTACTGAGGAAGGGTATTACCTTATTGTAAAGTCGATTAAAAAATCATTCTAATGCAACATATAAAATCCGATGGGGCGATGCCACTCCATTGAATCCCTTTAAAACAAAGGATCATGGTAAAGAACCGTAGTTTCATCCCCTGTCACAGACCTATGGAAAACACTATTTACGTTGTCTTTACGTCCAAAAATTGCTCTCAACTCGCCGTACTTTCTACATTGAAGGAAGAATTCGCGGTACCCATCTTGCGCTGATTTTTGTCATATGCAAATGCCCATGAAGAATCCCCGGAGAGCACTTGTTTGCGATATACTGGTTTGTTCTGCAAATTCCTTGGCTTTTAACCGCTGGTTCGTCAGAACAACTTCGTCAGAAATGTTTGGAAAACACTGCTTAGGTACTAAAATAAAAAAAAAGATTGAAATTTTTGAATTTTTACAATTAGGAATCTGAATATTTAATTCGCAATTCCTTTACGTAATTAGGAGTTAAGTGTAATTATCCCTTCTCAGGATTGTAACGTAGCTAAACTGTAATTCCTTCCAAAAGAGAATGATTTGATCTCACCTTTGATATAAAGTGGCACAAAAGTTTAAAACAATGACGCAAAAGCTAATAAAAAAAGTAACATAGGCACATAGAAAAGCGAACACGAAAAGGAACAATAAAGCATAAATACAAAGGATCTAAGATTAAAACAAACAAAACCCTAACACCTATGAAGTCTTATCGTAATAAATTTTAATAGAAAAACACAAATAATAATAAATTAAAAAGAGCGCAATTTTCCCAAAAATTTTTAATAAATAAAACATTCAAGACCAAAGGTGAAAACGAAAAGTGCCCCGAGTGGGAGCACCAAAAATTTTAAGTATCAAAATCCAAAGCTAAAAATAGTCTAGAAACGAAAAATGTTGAACTAAGGAATAGAGTCGCGGGACCACACTTTAGGGTAGATAATGCCTATAACGTGTTCCCAGCATCATCCCAGCTTTGGCTGTCCAACGCGGTGCTTGCAGCGTCCCAAAGGAAGAAGAAACACCCCGGGCAGGCACCACGTCTTTCACTTCCAGTGAAAGACCAGTTTTTTTGCCATTTTGCACGGACACTAGCAGCACCCACGCGCGATCGAAAGCTGGTTTGAATGCACAAGGCTCTCAGGCTAATTATCCCGAAAATCAAGATCAATTACACAACGGATCGTTCCAAAGGCTAAAGATCCAAGAAAATGTCCCGGAGCTTGTGTGTTGTAAATGTAAATTATGTGAACGGCGGTCCTTCAATCGAACCCCAGAATTACTGGTTCTAAGCTTTTGGAACCTCACCTCTGTCGAGGGTGGACCCATTCGTGTTCTTGTGCAGAATGTACATAGAAAAGATAGCCCAAGAAGGCATTAATCATGTCCCCAAAAGCTGCGATACGGTCACACTTCGAGCACCCCGAAATTTCGAGTCTGAAAACAGAGCCCTCGCAAACAACTGATGGGAAAATCGCACACCACTAACTCTATCCTTGGAACAACACTCAGTATCTTTCATATGTATAAGTGAACTGCTTGGCAAATTACTACAAGATCTACCATTAATAATGTGGAACAAATGCACTATGAGTCAAATAGCTCATGCTGAGGCAATAAACTGAGCATTACAAGATCTCAGAAACTCAATGAATGGGGTGACTTTCGTTTTTCACGGTGATGTTCGACAAGACTTGCCTGCCATAGCAAAAGAGAAAAACAACTCCAAATGTGGTTGATTCCGGCTGTATGACCAATGTTGTAATTGTTATCTTAACTTATCCAGTATCCAGTAGTTTACAGTCAAATACCTTAAGGAAGTCTAATAGTGATAAAAAGCAGATATCACTTATATCACCTTCATCAAGGGAGAAACATATATCGGTAGCGAAGTTCAATGCAGTGCTTTCACAGCTGGATGATTCTCAAAGGCTTTGACAAGAAAGAAGGCAGAAAGCACTGCCACTAAGGCGTACTTCTAGTGAAGCGGAAATGTCGAGGCATTAGATTGAACACTGTCAACATACATTGCTTCTGATATTATACAATATATGGCTATATATACGTCACCGGTATCCACAGAACGAAAACTAAAAGCATCATTTGGGGTAAGCAGAATTAGGTATAAATGCACAAAGAGGAATTATAGATGTCTGTGCAAAACTAAAATGGGTATTTAACAATTTCGGCTCCATATCGATATCACAAATCTTCGTCGTCATTATGTATATCATGTGTCTTTCAATTATTCCACAGCTCTTATCTTTGCAGTGACCAAATTTCTCAGGTTCTTATAAGCAGCACGACCAACTCCAATCGACCGAACCGATTATAAAAAAAATTTACTCTCTGCAATCAGCAACAAAATTTCATGCGAAAACCAAAAACGCTCATCCCTGAGAGTCTTGATTGGCGATTCTTGAAATACTAGTGATAGTAATGATAGAGCTCGTTCCATGGGATATAATAACAATACAACTAAATTCAATGCTAATAAATATTTCTGAAACTTCAATATTTTGTAGTCTCGACACTCGGTCGATGGAAACAGATTCTTCAACTTTAAAATTATAGCATATGAATGAGTTAGGCTAGGTGGACTAAGTTGATTATGAAAGAGAACATTTTCAATGTTAACCTTAATAAGCAAATCTAGTTGAAGTGAAAAAGAGGAACTGAAGTACGTTGGTAAAGCATTAGTAACTTTTAAGTCAAGGGACTGAAGACATTTTTATGAGTGCTTCCCGATATTTGAGTACATGTTTACCACTTAAATAATATGTAATCCACTAAGGTCTCTAAAATTACAAATCGCGGCTTTCTCAAATGTTATATCAAGACATGTAATTAAATTTTCGACTGCACCTAACGAAATCAAGATTATTTATCAATTTACTAAATACAAAAAGAAGGTTTTGTTTTCGAAAGAAAAAACAAATTTGTTATATGGACAGAATTTATATCGCGGTAATTTGTCTAGCCCAGCTTTAAGCGAATTATTAATTCTTTGAAATAATACTCGCTGTAGGAAAAAAAATACAGTGAATGGCGCATGTTTCTACTTCCTAGACTACTT
The DNA here is from genome assembly GCA_006980735.1 of Dasypogon diadema. Taxonomy (NCBI): domain Eukaryota; kingdom Metazoa; phylum Arthropoda; class Insecta; order Diptera; family Asilidae; genus Dasypogon; species Dasypogon diadema. The sequence goes on along the minus strand of QYTT01093636.1, from coordinate 42,488 downwards.
TTTTCACTGTTTTTGCAGATAGCATCCATAAATCCGATTCACCTTCAAATGTTCACGAGGTGCAAGATCATTGTCAAAGCAACTTTAGATATTTGTATTTTGACCGTTGTTTTCAGTGGTGCTACTTGATTGCAAACATTTGAATAAGTGATTATAATTCTATTATTAAGTCGTACGATTTCTTTATAAACATATATAAAGTATGACTCAGTTACCTCTTTATATCAGATACATTTTAGAATAATAGAATCGAATTTTCGACCATGTAGCAATTAATCCTAGTCGTTCATGGTTATATAATTCGTTTATTTTAATTTGGAGGTAGATTGTGATTTATCTTTTGCTATTTCCCAAATAAACTCAATTCGCTCTCTGCCAGACTTTGATCACTGAGAGTAACCTTCCCATATATGTTCAAGTTACTTGTGATATTGGCATGTAAGAGAAACGTGTACCGAAAATGGTGTTAAGATGGGTAAAATATTTCAAAAGAATAAATTTTTCCTTTATAATGCCCACAGACAGACTTTGAGTTCTAGAGAACAGGTTCCTTGTTTGTGAGAAGGCGCATAGAACTTCTTAAAAGAAGGCTATCATGATAGGGCACTGCGCATTTCCTCTTGGTAGGTATGTCATAGCACATAGATGCTCTGTTTAATGATTCCTATAGAAGTTGTATGGGGAAAAAGGAAATAGAAAGTGCTCGGCAGCTGCTCTGCGCGAATGCCTCGACCTCGACCTGGCGGCCAAACTTATAAAACTTATAAAAGTCCTTTTGTGTGGTACCACAATGGACCATTTTCAAGTTCTAAATGAAGACAACTCAGCGACTCTTATCCATGACTTCTAATCCATGTAAAGTTCTTAAATTTTGGGAAAAACACCGCTGGAAAGTCACCGAAGGTACCAGCCCCGAAGCCTTAATGGCTAGCAGATGATGCAAATGGCCACCTTGGGACCTAGGCCGCAACACATTGCATTAATATTACACTAACCCCCTGGAAGGTACTCTGTCTAGGACTCAACGAACCTCTCAAATTTACCAAGTTGGTAGCCTTGGTTCTAAAGAACTTCGAACTTGAGGTAGGTACTCAAAGGGGTAGTTATACCAAATCGTTCACTCGACATCTTTAATTAGAAGTTGGGAACAAAAAGGACTTCAAGAGAACGAATGTCCTTGATATCTCTTATTGATAAAAAATCTTTCGGCTTGCTGCAATCAGCAGCAGGTCAGGTCATGAGCTTCTTCTTGGTAAACGCTTAGATTTCCTGGGGTAAGCAGAGGCACTCCGTTCTTTGACGAATTACTAGGAAAAATTGACAACATGATTAATAGGGCGGCTTCAGCTGTTCTGCTGATTTCTGAGATATATTACATCATGTTAATGAATCTAGTCCTCCGCAAGTCTTGAGAGGGTATAGAAAAAATTTATAGTTTTCAAATGAACAGATGTGGATTACATAATTTCTACATCCAATATCCTATAGAATTAAAATTCACCTTATCTGTCTGTCAATAGACTTATCAGGTCATCCCATAAGTCATTTTTTATAAAATTTCACACTGGATAAAAATTAAACTTTTTTATATGTCATTCAACTATACACTCCCTTTGGTTTTATTTCTTTTTTAATTAAAGAATGCAACAAGTACCTTTTAAACATTTTCAATATTTTTCATTTCTCTTCCTTTCAAACAATTTTGTAGACAACGAAATAAGGAATATTATATCCGATAAATAAGCCGATCGAATTATCCTCTCTTATCGATAAGTAACGTATCTCAACCGCGCGACCATAAGCAAAAGACGAAATAGCCTCTGGGATCTGAGCCATTGTATAACTATTGGCCATTTGGCAAAAGAAGATATTACCAACATTTACACTTCTTGCCATCTGCCATCGGCTATCCCGACCTAAATGGGCGCCATAAAAGCAAAAAGCATAGCTTTCGGCAAGAAAAACAGCTCCTGAGGTACCACGGAGTCATAAAGCCGACCGAAGATTCGTCAACCCTATGATTTCCGTAGAAGCCCATTCCGGGTTCATTGTTATTATTTAATAGGGGTTAATATTATTTCTGTATAGAATAGTAGCAACTTGACAAGGTACAAAATCGCAGAATAATGTGTCTATATCTAATTTATCTTTTTCTAGAGAGTAAGACAATCTATAAGCGTATATCGTCAATCTAACGAAGCTTCAAAACAAATTTAAAATTGTGAATTACAAGAGCCTTAACAAGTTTCTTACAAAATAAGAGTAGACTGCAACTGGCCCATAATTGTCTGAGGCAACCGTAGGCTTTCTCTAGTGTGAAACTGACATAGCAACATAAAACAAGTAAACTCAACATTAAGATCGACCTCTAGACTTTTTGCTGCCGGTCTGTATGTGATTACGCCGATAAAATAATATTGAAGGTAAATTTTTATCTCTTTGCGGTTGTTTTCCCGCCATAAGTGCGCTGGAAACTATATCATTCTGAAAAGGAGTGGGCCAAGAATGGAGCCCTGGAGCACTCCACTACGGACGCATTCGAGATTCAATGAGTTGTTGACTGCTTTTACAAATTGGCAAGGTTTTTGATCAGTCTGATTGTTTACGAAGGAAATAAGAATTAACTGGGTAGTTTCAGTCAATTATCAGTTATATTATTTTCTCGATGACTTTCATTAAAAAATATAGAAAACTTATAAGCCGGAGATCAGTTTACAAATAACCATATTGTCTCAGCTTTAGTTTCCTAGAAAGTCCCAGCTGGTTTTCACTATCAGATCGATGAATATGTTACTTAAAATCCTTTTATCACGTTTTGTTACCTTTAAAAGCCAAATCTGTAATAAACTTTCGGAGTACGTTTACCTAAGACTAACTAAAAAACTAGACCTTAATGTTATATATCCTGACCTCAATATTCTTTTCCAAGTATTTGAGGAAAATTTCCCTTTATGAACGTTGCACCGTTGCACAGCTTTCCCTGGACCAGCTAGACGTAGGTTTTTATCGTCGGCCACAAAAAATAAGAAATCTTAATAGGCTGTTGGATACTGGGCTGAGTTGAAACTCGTGGAAAATGGTAGTAAAGTCGCATGATTCTACTTGAAACATGAATCTCCAATCAATGAACAAAAAAGAAAGTAAGTACATGATTACTACTCCTAAGCATAGGTCTAAACAGAATTTTACCGTTAATGAAAATGGAAAAATCTAAAAACAAAATGAGTATATGAACTAGCTATAAAAATATTTGATTTATTTCAAAAATAATTGCAATACAACTCAATAAAAGTGTCAGGTATACAAAATACTATTTCGTCTCGTCGCGATGTAGGGTCGCCTTTCAGTAGGGCATTCAAAGTACTGAAATTCGGGCGATAAACTATCCATCTTCTGCCCTTCTGGTTGCATCATGTTATTCCAAAGAGCGTTTGCCACTGGAAATTATATATAAGCATGGAAATTACACACGTAATATAATCATGTACTTCTTGCTTGCCCTCGTTGACTAAAGTGAAAGCAGTCACTTGCCAAATAACGAAGATCGATTGTTCCATCTTCATTTACTGGAAGTTTTGCATTGATCGAGAACGGCTGAAGGATGACTGCGAAATCCTTAAAATGCAATGTGAAATGTTATAAAAACGCTAAGACTAAGAAAACAATCCTAACCTCCTTATCATGGAATTCCGGTCGATTTATTACTTCATAGTCCACATCAACCCATTTCTTCATAATCCAACTGTATAACAACTGATCTGCGATACTCAGTCCAGAACGAAAAAAACACGGACATTCCACACGATTAAATAAATCACATAAAAATGGAGTTCCTTTGAATTTAAAGAGCTCTTTTAAGTTCGCAAATGGTACGTAGTTAACCACCAACCTAGGAATTGTATCTCGTAGATACCTCAGTACTTTCAATAAATCTCTTCTGTGGTCATCAATAAATTGGGTGTGATTCTTCTGATGACACATGGGTCCGCACATATTGTTATGTCCAGTAAATATGGTGACCAGTTTCCAATGATGAGTCATATTTACATTAGGATCGGAGACCATGCGTTTGTACAAAATCTCAGCTTGAAATTTCATATCCTGGGACATTCCCATAGGTTCGGCTACATTAAACCTGGAATTTGTATTTTTTTTTTCGTACAATAAATTCTGTATAAATTAACAAATATTATACCTGGCATTGTGCTGATAAGATGTCGCATATCCGAAAGAATATCCGTACAAATTTTCATTAAATTCTTTTAAAATGTTGGGTAGTGTTAGATATTCTCTCCATGTTAAATCTCCACCAATACTAAATACGACCCCTTTGTTTTCAACGAACAGTCCTAGAACTTCAGTTCTACTAGAGACAGTGATTCCATTTCCACTGGATATTGAATCACCAAGAGCTGCTACAATATCTATGTCTCCTGGTCGAAGTTTGTGCACAGAACTCGGTGGATAAATACTCCTTCGCCCTGGACCATACGTGTCACAAAAGAAGGGTACTGTTCTAGGAATTTCTTCCTGTAATTTCTAATAAAAGTAGATATGAAATGTGTTAGTAAATTTCAAGAAAGTTTATAAAATTCATACATACCCCAAGGTTCCTGTTGTGCTCCATAAGTGATTCTTCGTCTTCATTGGTTTGAAAATAATCAATAATGCTATTTCTTATAGTCCTAAGATAGGAACGAAATCGAATATCGAGTTCTGTTTGTTGACTAGATGCTGAGGTTAATGTTAGTATTGCCATAAAGATCAGTACGTGCCGCCTTCTTTCGATGAAAGGATATGTAGGTAATTTAAATCTCGTCATCTAAAATGAAAAGAAATCGACATAGACAAATCTATATATGTTCGAATTAATTGTAAATAATATTCGCATCTAAAATTTGAAAAAATCGTTCAATACTCTCATACTTGACGTAGTAAAATTTGAAAAACGAAACCACTGTGCCCTGTAGGAACAATATATGCGCTCAATATCAATGCAAGAAAGATTGAAATACTTTTCTTTACGGTGAACTCGCACTGGCGTATTGAGTAATCTTAAAATAGTGAGAGTGCTGAGACACTGATATATAGTGACCGGTAGAAGGACCCCGTACACACAATTCGGAACACTTCCAAAGTAGCTTCAGGATGTCTTCTTGGACATAAGATCCCTGGAAAGACCCGCTTTATCTAGATCGGAGAGGGGAGGGACTTCTTGATCAATTGACGCTGGCCAAATTTATCTTTTACTTCTATTGCTTGAGAGTAGATATTACACCATTCACACTGTACAGAAACAGACACAGGCCATTAAGTTTCACTTCAGCTTGCAGAGACGCTTGCGTTTCAAATACGTGGGAACGAAGGAGGTCACATTCATTTGCTCAAGATCATTGCTAGCGTCTGCGCAAAACTACAAACTGATCTCTCACTCGAAATGCCGGATCCACACGCTTCGTGGAGCTCAAGTTTTGGTTTCTTCTGAAAAGCTGTCAACATTATACGTTTACGCTGTGTTGTTTCAGCATTTGTTGCTAATTATGCCCAAATGGTTTCCTTCTGGTCTTCCGTCTTCCAATTCATTTTTGGGTTATTCGCCCTTTAAGGCCTAGGCCCTTAATTGTTGGAGAATCTAACGAGGCCCTCAAGAACCAATCAACTAAAAACCAAGGATTTTAATCAGCATTAATTAGGAAGAAAGAAGGTTGAAAGGAGTAGCGAAGCAGCCAGGAAGATACTGGATGCATATGGCTTAAATTATTTCACTAGTACTCGTAATTCATAGTCTCTTTCAAAAATAACGTGCTTCCCATTGACTACATTATTCTATAGAAAAAAAGCTCCACTTCCATCTGCTTCCTGGTCGACAAAAATTTATGTGTACAAAAATTGTGTAAGACAATATCTCCTATTTTACTTCATAAAGAACATAGATATATTTTATATTTTTGACAAAACCGCAAAAACTCTTAACTGGCTGCTGCCCACCGACCTCTATAATTTTTCTATAATTTTATTATAGAGGTCGGTGGTGCTGCCTTATCCTGTGATCGGTATGCCTCCAAGGGGTCTCTTATTTTTCTGTTTTATTATTAGAACACTGACATTTCTATGAAAAACTTTCTACATTCCTTCACAGTGAGCACTTTATTTAATTATTTTGAACTAACCCGAAATTTCTAATTTAATCACGATCAAAAAAAATACTTTTTATTCACAAGAAGTTCGTATTTTATGAACTTATATTCATAGTTCTACGGAAATAGAAGCACACTATTCAAAATTTTTATTTCTAAAATTTTTCCACTGTATATTAAAATCACTTACTTTACTCAAAGCCTGGGTGATCCACTCTGAGCATCCTGATACCAACTAAAAACGTGCGATGGCTCGTTGACCTCATCTGGGGCATTCGACGCTATTTAATTTCATTAATAATACTCTTCACCAAGTGGCGTAATAAAACGTTGAGATGTGAAGTTTACGCAATATTTAAAATCATTCTGAGCTGGTATTACAAATGCAATGTTAAGAGCTGAACGTTTTTATGTGGTGCAAAATGCCCATGTACACCTGATGTGTGCCAGCAATAATCATGGTCATGTCACTACCTTGACAGAGGAATCGGATTAATTACTGGATGCTGTAATCCGTGAGCTAATTGTGATATTATGTGATCTATGTTTACTTTAGATGCTCACAGTGAAATACGTTTCTTGCGGAAATTTACTCCAGACACTTACCATTTCGTAATCGCATCTCAGCTCGTGTAATAGATTAGATAGTGATTGATGGTAGACGTTACTGCAAGCTGTAAAGTTGTTATGATGGCTGTTAGTATGTTTGGAAATATCCGCACCAATGTAAGAGTACTTTTAGTAGTACCTGAAATACTTTTAAAACACTTAAGAACATATGACAATTTTTATCTGAACAAAATTGTCTTATGCATGTCCAAAGGGCAACAAGAACACTCTCGGATGCAAAGTGGTCCGAAGGAAAACATGTTCTGTCCTCGTTGTACTTCAACATTTTTTATTATCTACTACTTGTGTACGCTATAGATGCTTATCTGCAAATTATAAAGCCTGTAATTTTTACGCATTGCACCTTGTATCTGGTGATTACCTCAGTCTCAGATTGGTTCCTTGTTTGCAGACGACTCATATGGGTGAATTGAGTCGTGAAGAAATTTTTGCGGATTTAAAATTCAAAACAAGTTTGCAATGCGATTATTATTTGCTCTGATAAAGTTTCTGCGTTTACTGATGAAAACATGTAATTAAAGGTATCAAAATTAACTGAAGCAGTACTTCTTGTGAGGAAGTTTTGCTAAACTAATAAATAATTGCAGAAAATTGTAACATACTCGAGAATGTTGAAAGTTATTTGGCGTCTGTGATTTCAGATTTTTTAAGCAACGTGTCTAATATTATTAATCATACGACCTCAAAAGGTTTGTTATAATATAGAACACAAAACTAGCTTAATTCTTGCCCTTTTCCCAACTAATCTATAATTAATTAAAACGAGACGATGTTTCAGCAGTTTTGGCACTCATATGTATGTTTGGAAAATTTTCTTCATTCATGCACGAGATGCTATTCAAAAGCTCCAAAAGTTCAAAAAATTCATTATCGTTCCCACTTGAGAGCACATATACTGATTCGTGAATATATTTTGGAAGTCTGTTTTGGCGGTTTAGCACTGCATGCGATTCATCTTAAATCTCTCTATTGTCTTAAATTCATGCGTTATTGATTTGATTGTGATTCTTGGGGAAAAAAAGAAGTCACATGGGCGACGAAATCTATGAGGATATTTTTCGCCAAGAACTGCTGCACTATGAGAATGGTTTCTAGAATTGTCACTCGTATTTTAGTAACACTGGTGCCAGTTGATGGTCGTCCTAAGTGATCATGGTCATCAACCCATATTTGGCCGTTTTTAAATCCATTGAACTTATGAGAAGTTTTTGTATATTCTAAAGTATTATCAATTCAATCAATCAATCAATCAATCAATTTATTGGTATGCGTACAGAAGATTAACAATCTTATTTAGTACAAATATTACCGTGGTACTTATATCAAATTAAGGAAAAACAAAATATAACTAAAAACTAAGCCTAACCTTAACAAAAGAAGTAAAGAAATCAATGAGGAAATTAGAACATAGTATAACAATAATATTAATCAAATAAGTAAGTAAAACAAAAAATAGATAAATAAATAAACAGGAAAAAACAGAAAAAATAATCAAGAATAAAGAGAAAATAAATAATTAAAGAAATAAACAGATAAT
>QYTT01093636.1:15573-27454 GCA_006980735.1 Dasypogon diadema | reverse complement strand
AAGCACACAATTGTAATCCTGGGTTACCTTATGATGTCTGTTGTCAGCAGAAGAACGTCGACTACTAGTAAACCCTGCGACCTTATGAAACATGAAGCACTGTCTTACTCACCGAATCACAGACGCTGTTCTTTGCTAAGTGTTATCCTGTTCAGATCATATGCAGGGCTGGGCGAACATTGCAATTACGTTCCAAACAGACTGTCTCGGACAGTTTGTGTACTGACATGCAAATATCGCAGCGAGAAATGCATCTCAGCTTCTCTAAATGTTCGTAAACAGGGGTTTTAGGAATGTTAAGATCTTGTGCTACTTTGCCAGTCAAAGCTCTTGGAAATGTCCTCTGATCCTAATACAGACTTGGCCGAAATAAAAAAAAATAGGGGTGAGGTCAGGCAGGTATCGATGCATAATCTGGAATATCTGTAGATAATAGTAAAAGAGGACAGCAAAATGCGATAATCTGTACTGTTCTGCAAAAGAAGTAACTAGATATTTTCACACGTTCTGTTGTTCGAAGGTGGGCAATCATTGGAGCAGCAATGAAGCTACCGTCTGCGGTCTAAAAATATCTAATATCTAGGACCCCCCACCAATATAGAGGGTGTTCCATTTAACCTGATAAAATAACTCGAAAAATACACATCTTACAAAAAAAGTTGTCGCCGACAAAAATTAATGTCTCCGAGAGGGATATCTGCCTGTTCTAAAATCAGCCCTCCCCTCATCCGCTGTAGGTAAGATGGGTGACAATTTTGAAATCTGAAATGGGAACCCCCTATGTTTATACCCTATAAGATATATGGGGTATATTAGTTTTGATCCAACGTTTGTAACGCATAGAACCAATAATGCCAGAGCAGAGTGAATTATATATATATGCTCAAAATGTGGAAACAAATCGATTTAAACATGTCCGTCCATCCGTCCGTCTGTATACACGATAACTCAAGAACGAATTGAGCTAGAAAGCTGAAATTTGGTATATATTATTTTCAGAAAATTTGTAGATCTGAGTTTGAAAATGGGGCGAATCTCCCCACTTCTTTATTGGGCCGCCATATTGAATTTTTGGATTATTGGTTATAATTCAAATATAGAAGAACGTATAGCTCTCAAATTTAGTAAGGGACAGTTTTATGAGACGCTTAACCAATAAAATGAAAATAGCTCATATTCCCCCCACTCTTTGGTTGGGCCGCCATATTGGCTTTTTGGATTATTGCACATAATCTGAAAGGGAAGCAACCTATCTTTTTGGAATTTTGTATAGATGTGTTTTATGAGACTCCAAGTGGGAAAAACGAAAATAGGCCACGTCCCCCACTCCATTATTTGGCCGCTATACTGAATTTGGACATAACTGGAAAGGGAAGCAACCTATCACTTTAAAAGCTTGTTATATCACAGGGTATCAAGTAATCAGCCTAAAACTAATTATATATTTTATGTTTAATTAGAGATTCGATTCCGCCACAAAATACCTACGGTTTGTCAAAACAGTTTTTTTTTTATTCTTGATAGATTGCATTGTAATCGAAGAAAATAAAATAAAATAATGGAATTGATGGTTTGGGACGACAACAATTTCTGGACTAGGTTTCCATTAACCAAGGGTTCGGTCAAATCTGCGACTTTTATATTACAATTTTTAACCATAGCTGGAGAAATTATCCTTCTCAATGGAAAGTTTGGAACGTTTGTACATAAAGCGGAAATATGCCCAATATTAAAAAATAAGACCGAGACATGTACTATGAAACCGAATTCTGCTTAAATCGCAGCTTATCTGGATCTTTAGTTTAAGATAAAATAAGTGAAACCAACCCTAAATAGTTTTGTAAAGGTTTTTTGCACGGTGTTTGGTGTTTATTAATGAGTTCTATAGCAAATAATTCTTTCCTAAAAAAGAACACAGGGGCGTCCTTTGCAAAGCTAAAAAAAAGGACAAGGGCAAAATATTTGTAAAAAAGGACTGTCGGCAACAATATTCAGAGTTGAATGATACTTAAGAATAACTATCTGAAAACCTCTTCTAACAACGAGTCAAGTTAACGCAGGCTTCATTTGACCTAATGAATAGTGCACAAATGAAGGTGAGGTGTTCGAACTTTTGCAATACACGTGTAGTTCGAACCGTTGCAATACACGTATAGTTCGAACCTTTTCAAGTTTCGTGCAGTTCATGTAGTTCGTGTTTTCAATACACGTGTAGTTCGGGTTCGTGTTTTTAGAGAGATTTTTCTGAATACATGTGTACAAGTGTATTCCGGAGCGCTAGTTTATATATGATAACGCAGTATCCAATCTCTTGGAATCCTTAGCGGAAGGTTCCGCATTTATTAATGATATTTAGGATACTGCTGGTAATGTGCACGGTCTTTTATGTTACCAATATCTACAATTTAATTTAATTTGGCAGGTTGAAAGGATTGCAGCTCATCTTACAAATGAATACTATCAGGTTATCAAAGTGGTCGTTCGAGGAGACCATAAAGGTCTTAAAGAGCATACAAAGCTGGTTTACTGGTTCACTCATTCGAAAAGAAGAGCAATGGCTCGCAAGAATTGGCGGATTAAACATTTGAGGCAGTTAAAATCTTTTTAGAATTTACTAAAACAAAAAGTTTCTTTGACATGTTTTTTCTCATATTCTATATAATAATTATGCGACTTTTTCATATTATTATTTCTTTTATAGTCGATCGAATTTCGTGTAGAATAATATATTCAATGATTGAATGAGTGATGATTGAAAGCGATGTCAATTGAAAGAAGAAATTTCAATCATTTTTAAAATGCTGTGAACTCAAAGGATTATAGACAAAAAAAAAACGTTTTCAAAATGGTTCATATTTGGACGCGGATTAGAGTTGAGGTTAGGATGTCGTAATTATTTTAGATGCATGGTTATGGAGAAATTATACCTTGATCAAGTATATAATTGGCAGTTCAGTTGCTAACACATGAAGGGTCATAAAAACTTAAAAATAATTTTTTGCTTCTGGCAATACTTTATAAAATATACGACAAGTAATCTGAAAGTATTTTCCGTATGTTTTCTTTTATGCATTTCCTTCAAAAGCAGTAAGATACAAATTGTACCCCTTCCAATTACCATGACACCCTCGCTCAAGCCAATCACCTCCCAAATGCACCTTTTATTACACATGCGCAAGAGTACCGCAGAATGAGTTTTCCTTCATTTCTTTCTTGTACACTATGCTGAATCATGACTGAAAAATTTCGATTTTCCTCTCGTCAGTTCAAAAGTACTTTTTATCCCTTCATATATGTTGTGTACGTCCTGTTCATCACTGCTATCGTCGGAATTCGATAAATTCACTACCGTTTTTTTCTCATACCATCGGTTCCTTTTCCTCCGACAATTAATTGTACACTGACGTCGATTTAATAGAATAGAAGTTTCGCTCCAGAAATTGATTTTTTCCTTCCTGTAATTTTTGTGCTGAAAATATTTTCGCGCAGTATTCGAGGATAGTTTTGTTCCGTCCCCAACGAGAAGCGGTCGTTTGATGGGAGGAAGTACCACTCCATTTTAAATTTTTAGGGAAGTATTTCCCAGTTATTTTGTATTTATTCCCGGAGGAGTTTAGTTCAGTACGGGGGACATTTACAGGATTTTGATTTTCTAAGTGTGCATTTTAGTGATCGTTTAGTGTATTATATTTTGTGAACTGAAGCAGTGGGTGTTTTTTAAGTGAGGTGTAATTACCAAAAAAAATCAATGCCCTAAAATTGAAGGTCGCTCAAGGGAAAAGTAAAAAGCGTAGACACCACACAGCACGAATCAATCATCAATTCATACCAATGACTCATCTATAGTCTCCCCTGCAGCTGTCTCGCAGTCTTGCTTGTCCTCACTGGAATCGCGAACGTTTCGAGTACAAACATTAAAATTGCTCTTAGTTAAGTGATGCAATTAATCTCCATTCAAACAACAATTTCTCAATAGTGACGAATACGTCTTACACGATCAGACGTGGGACTGTACCATTTGTGGGTGTACTTAAAGATAGACAATATTTTTGCAAACCGTGAATTCTCTGTGATATTTGTATGATAAAACTTGTTACGCATTTTACTCTTTAGGGCACCTAAACGAGAGTGAACCGAATTTGTGCTTTAAGCGAATTTTAGCTTTTTTATGCTCTAAAATAATATTTTTGCTACAACATAATATTTTTACCGGTGATTGTATCTACCTGTTCTCTGTGGGTAGTACTAATTACTTTCCCAGCTTAGTGTTAACAAAGTGTGTGTATTCGATTCTTACCTTAGTACACCTGCAGCTAGCTAACTTTTTATTTAATGACATTATCATAACATAGCCGCCATCGCCTTCTGTTTTATGCATTTTATTGCTGTTGTAATGTGTACAATGACTTTTTCTTCAACATGATTTTGTCTTAAAGTCGCGGAAATTTGGTGTTATTGTATCCGAGAAATATAAACAGAATACGTAAACAGCTCAATTTTATCTCTAAAATGCGTTTTTAATATTTTCAACGCTCCGAGAGACTCTTACTGTCGTTCTTATGATGATGTCTAAAGTTATCAACGACTACCGGATGTAAGTAGAATGAAAGATAAACACTTTTTGTTTTTACATAGATCAGCAATTTTGAGGGTATTAGTTCAATTATCACATTTCCTTTATCATTTCAATAAAGGAACTGGACTCTTGCGAACCCTAGGAAACGAATTACAGACTCTTTGATTGTCCCCAAAATATATTGGAGGAAACACGCACGAAGAAATCAATACTTGCCAAACTTAATTGAAGTTTTATTTTAGGATCCTCTAACCCACAGTTTCGTCCAGATGTTTTATAACCTTGACATGTGATTTCTGACAATGGGTAAAGATTGCAAGTGCCAGAAAGTAATGGTAACATTCCAAGATTAATTTTGGAGGTCACCTGAGAGATGAATGTGAACCACGGTAGACCTCACTTTTTCCCTCTTTCTTTCCTGATTTTTATATTACAGTGTCATTGTAGAGGAGACCTCCTTTTGAAGTCCACAGCGTGTAAATTGGGATTAGTATCCAGTGCTCTTCTGGGAGGCACTTTAGATTATTTTTAGAGGTGCAATTCTAATAATCTTAGGAGGACCCCGTTTGAAATCCACAGAGATACTGATATATACTGTGTGCTTTCTTCCATGACATTTCGGGGGATATAATTAAACGCCTTGAAACAATTTTTTCTCATTTGTTTTCTGTGACTACACTTTTCCCTTCTCCCTCCTATACCTAAATTTATCCTCGTCAGAAAGTTTTTGCAGTTTCTACCACTGAAATTTCAATCCTCCCTTATCCCCTCTAGGGAGACCTATTCAGATTTTCTAATGGGTGATTTCAGTTGATTATCATTATAACACTTGTAATGATTGGAGCGTGTAATGCATTGATGAGGTAAATACAGACTCTTCAAGGCATTTCTTATATCAGTTAAAAAAAAACTTGACACAAAGGGAAATAAAGAGAAAAATAGATAACGTGATCTTGTATAAAAATGGTATAACTTTAACTATATAGGTTGAACCTCTAATTGAGATTTTAATACATTTGTCAGCAATAGATAAAGCATCAGGGTTCTCTGAGCAGTTAATAGTCTCATGAAAGAGATAAGGTCTAGAGACGTTAAGTCTGTATTCAGTAGTGTTCAAGGAAATATTTCTCTCTATACAGAGTGGTCCGGAATTGATGGTACAAATTTAAAAGGGCTGATAGTAGACCTAAAATGCAGTCGAAAACTTTATATGACTATCGGCCGAATTCTGCTTTGTTTTCGAGATATGGTGGATTTTATATTCTCCATGACTTACATTTTTGGCCATATTATAAAAGTTCTTTAAGGTAAGTAACTCTTAAGAAGAGAACCTGTTTTAGGCAATTTCTTTTCTGGATTATTATTGCACACTCGCCAGAAACCGAATTGATAAAAATGCTAAATGTTAGCAAATTGGAATCGGGCAAGAGTCATCAATATTTGGCCACCATTGATAGAGTTAATATTTGCTCTTATGAAGCAGTTGGGATACTCCCTTTGTAGGATGACATCAAGAATAAACTGTATATCTATATTCTATGTAGAACATTTATTATTTATGTACACCCTTTGCCTTGTCACGCAGATGCAAAAATATTTATGAACGTATCTCAAAAGTGCGTTTTTTATTACGTCTAACATTATTGTGTTTTAATAATTAGTTTTTATTTATATTATTTTTATTTATTTTGGATTTTTTATTTTGCTTTTTTATTTAAGTGCATTGACGTCATGGATAGAAAAAGAAAAGCATCTCAAGACATAAGGTAAGAAGAGGAATTTTTGATGTCTTGTGCATTGTCATGAAATACGTTCTAAATATTGTTTACGTTTTTCTGTTATTGTTTGTTCGATCATATATCAATCAAGTTATCGTCTAAGACTGCCCAAGCGCATGAAAAGAAGTGCTGCAGTATGCCATAAATCGATTTTTCCTTTGTTAATTTCTTCTTTATTCCTAAGTCTAGACTATCTTACACACCTTATTGATTGTCCTTGTTTTGTATTTGCTACAACCCCGCCACTTAATTGAATTTCTATATTTTTGTTCACCACCATGAACACGGCAGAATTTTTTAATAAAACGGCAGGTCATAGTGGAGCAAGGATATCATTTTCTGCTTTGCTGCAGAGCTAAGATTTGAATATATGCAGAAATAGTTTTTTTTCCAGCAACTTAACAAAACATTATTGATTATTGTAGTAATTATTTCTGCCTACTAAAATAATGATTGACCTGATTTTCATGTTCTCCTCAATCTACAGAAACGAGAAATTCTCAACCATTGAAAATGGAACCAGTGTTTTAATGCGACTTTCAGTTTAATTGCATTTACTTGCTTTCTGTAGTTTACTTTCCTTTAAAACTCAATTCAATGGTAGTTAAAGTAGACTGAGAAACCTTAGCAAGACTTTGCATTACATTCCTAAATAGAGGAGTAGCGCCAACGTTGCTTTCCATAATCGTTCACAAAATACCAATAAATGATAATATTTCACATAAGTCTACTACTACAAGTGGCAAAAAATCAATAAGCTTGGATCAGGTTAAGGAGCATTCAGCAGGGTGCTTAATACCAACATTGAAGTATGGCTGAGGGTTTCTTCGATGTGTGACTTATCGCTGAATGGTATGAATTAGAGTTGAGGGATATTCACTAAACAACATTTTCTACGTTCTTGTCATCATTTAATTGAAACCACTTGAGTTAAGAAAAAAGACACAAAGGCGAAAGAAGGGGCACTTTAAACGGAACATTCTTTCTAAAAAGAGTGTAGCATTCTAAAATAGGTTGGAGGTGCGATATATCTCTTTTCGCAATGAGTTCAAGTTTTGAATTTTTAATATTTGGAAATTAAAAGTTCTTCATTTTATGAATCTTTACAATCTACCCTTTTGACATATTTTCTACTAAAATGTTTTATCTTTTCAGTAAGAATGAAAGAAAAAAATATTTCAGAGATGATACGGTGTAAAATTTTTCTTTTGGGATAGCAACTTCAAAGATAATGGCACATTCCGTACATATGTGATGGAGATGAAGTTAGAAACCTAAAAGGAACAAATTGCGAAAGGATGTACCTCTCAGAGCACATAAAAAAACCCTACATAAATACCACAAGGAGCAGTATTCATGATGTGGTTGCATTAAGTCATAATTTGAATTTTTACAAAGGAGACCCATCCTTATATTTCATGATAAAAAACCAAAGTACTTACAGCCATGCAATCCTAGAAAATTAAACCGAGTCTGGTAAAGTCAACAGCTCATTTTCACCGGTATATTTACACAAATATAAATGGAGGGAAGTGCATAAATTTACGATTGCATGGGTACTAAAAGCATTGAAAAAAAACTAGGAGAATTTTTTTTATTTGAATGAATATTCCTTTTTAAGAAAGTTTGTAATTATTTAAATAACCCCACCATGCGGTCTGTGCCAAGTAGAAATTTGTTATTATGAATAAACACTAAAGTAGTGTTCTATTCAATGTAAAATAATTTTATAAAGTTTTTGATTCTTTGTTCTAGTAGAAGTGCTGATATATAGTTAAGTTTTCCAATGAGATAGACTAGACTGATTGTGCCAAGTGATGCCTTGCCTGATAGACTCCATATTCCTCACTCTGTACTGCAAGCAATAAACGCCTCACAGTCTATAGCTCTCAGGCGAGCTGGTCTATTGTATCCTCCCCAAGGAGAATTATCTAGTTTCTGGACAAGATCTATTATTTTTCTCAGAGATAGCATGAGAACCTATTTAGGACTAGCATTTCATCCCCTGTGGTTCTTAACCTTACAGATTTTAGCAAAATATGCTTAGGGGTTTCGAATTCGTCTTCACACAGCTCGCACTATTTAATATTTGGATTTCCTATTTTACTCAGAAGGTTCATATAATACGAATCCATTCCATCCATCATAAACTTGAACATCTTGTTTTTGTTCATTGTAGACACGTGATCAGGCCATCTAAATTTGCCAGATTTTATGAAATAAACTATATTAATATTAAATGTATAATGAATTACATGACCTTGAAATGTACAAAGGTACCTTTAATCCGATTCCAGCAACTTAGCCCTTTGACATACAAAGACGTCCCGGACACGTCATCTATTTCTAATGCCATTTTCGACATTGATATCTCTGGGACGCGTGCAATTTCAGTTACTCCTATATTTTAATGCAGCTATACACAAACCTATAATTATATGTAGGGGGTTCTTCCACTGAAAATCACCCGATTTTGGGAATTTTTCCGAGTCAACTATCTCAGATTTTAATGAAATTTTATTAAATTGTTCGGTTAGAGCAGTAAACGTATATGAAATATTTTGGTTTTCGGCCAAATATTGTTGGAGTTATGACTTTTCGAAAAATTCAAAAGAGTGAAAAAATTGAGGATTTTGGTAGTGCTAAAAAAATAATATCTTCTGAAATATAAAACATAGGGCAGTCGTTTATGATTCATTTTAAAGGTGAGACTGCACCTTTAAAATAATGACATCCGATCACATTAAGGAACAAGGAGTTTTTCGTCTTTTTTAATATCAAAAAATGCGCATTTTAAATTTTTTTTTTATATTTTGATATGTTTTATAAACGTCTGCGACTTGAGACGCGAATGCGTTCATTATTAAATAAAACTTTAAATGTGTAAACCACCTGAATAATGTTCAGAATTTTACAACCTGAAGAAATCCTTTACTAAAAACAGCTATAAATATATAGATAACCTGGAAAAATATAAATAACTGCACATTCAGCCGAGCAATGCTAATGGTAATTTTCCTTTATTTTAAAGATTAGACTATTTTTGTTGTGGATAAAATAGGGTTACTGCTAAAAACATTTGAGGCAGGTAAAATCCTGTTCCTTAAATAGTTATTTCCTTAATTGGGGAATCTCGGGGTCATTTTCAGGAACACGCATGCCATAAAATATCGGACACTTAGATTGAGTTCAAAGGCAAAGTATAGCATACCGATGTGGTAGAGAGGATACCTAATAAAAGATATTAGCCGGGATTATCTAAGAGCGGTACTTACTGACGAAACATATCCAGAATCATATGAGATGAAGATCACATCTATAGGCTCTATCTGGATGACGAAGAAATTGCATACTTCCATTGCTCAACTCAAAGCTATGAAATTCTATAACATACTGGCCAATGTCACTGAACTGATGAGGAACTCTGGGCTTATCGGGTTGTTGAAGAATGGGCACAATACACGCATTTAAGAGCTGCAGTATACAATCTGTCCCCTCAATGCTGATAAAAAGAACTGTTGACAGAAAATGTATATTTAAAACAGTTGCGTTATCAGCCTTGATTCGCTTTCTATTTACAGCTCATACTGGAAATATAATATCTCCTTTTATGCAGCAAAGCCTAAGAGGGTAGCCCATAACACAGAATATCGACTTAAACAAAACAGGGAAGAAAATTGGCTTTTAATTTATTCTGGTCTTACATTACAATGTGAAAGAAAAGCAATAATTGGCTCTAGATCTAAATTTAAAAAAAATCCAGATATGTACATAATACAATTACAAATTCAATATATGTATTTTGATCGTACTATAAATTAAATTCTTTTGCAGAACATGATTTTTGCAAGCGATGAGAGTCTCTTAATTGCTAAGTAAAATAGTGTTGAAAAAATGTTCTCAATTTGGGGGAAAAATTAAATTATTGCTAAGACCATTGAACCCAATAAATCGTGGACGATGATTATCTCTTTTAAAGGATTAAAAAAATTGGCCAATGAAACTCATAGAATAATTCATGTTTTACAATGTTGTACGTGTTGAATAAGTTGTTATTTCTTTGTCACTCGTTTGCTTATCTTACGAACAGAATTTTATTATAGAAAATTGTTTGGCACTTTTCCTCGTGTGACGTTTTTCTCAAACGAATGTGTAAATAACACGCATTCAAGACGAAGACGGGAGTTCAAATCATTGAACTTTTATTTCTTCCTGAGTAATCATTGCGATTGTTATACTTCTGCTGCTAAATATAAAATGCTTTTATAATTGGCATGAAAATTATATGAAGCAGAACGAAATTATAAATCATCTTTTGTGCGGAACAACATAAATTTTTTTAATCTGTTCTCAATAATTTTAAGATGTCAGAATTTTTGAAATACCATTTAAGAACAGAGTTAAATTAAATGAACTCAAACCAGATATGTAATACTTTCATAAAATTTATTTTTCAATAATGCTGTTAGCATATTTCAACATTTAAACACAGAACACATCAGACTACATCAGAGAAATGTGTGGACTGTTTATATTTTAATCAGAGATGCATCTTAAAATCGATTCGGAAAATAAGGATATTTAGGTCAACTTTCATCTATTGCAGTAGCTTATGTATTTTCCTTCGAGAAAGGCAACATGGAAACTTCACATCAATTTCACTCGTGAAGTTGGAAAAAAAGCATTGCAGTATTTCCATATCTTGGACATTTTCCAAGGTTGAATTTGTTGCGCTCTAGATCAATTTGAAATAGTTCTCTCTTAAAGATGAAGTATCATAAAATTACATTTTTACCAAAAGACTTTAAATCGTGTTTTTTCTAATTTTATTGGTTTCTTCTCTATAGTCTATACTTTTCAAGAAAGGGCTTTTAATCTTTTATGAGTGCTCGTTACGCATGTTATGAATTGTTTCAATTATTTGGTAAACAAAGGAGAGTACAGACAACATTTTTGTTGTCATATTATAAAATTGTAAAGGTTTTCGTATAAAATGGCTGTGTTTGTTTCTCGTTAGTTGTATTCAAAATGATTTCATACGTAGTTTGTAACTTTAAGGGCCATATGCACCAAGCTATCTTAACTTCTGACGGTCATAAATGCAGTTAAATTCATTTTTATTTTATACCGGCGTAGTACCTTTTGATTCAATTGTCACAGAGCTTTTACAATTTGCGGAATTTGCACGTAAGTTTGACTATTTTTATGACAGTCACAAGTTAAGACAGCTTGGTGCATATGGCCCTAAAAGTCATCTTTCAAGTTTTATGTCAACCATTGTAGTGTATGGGAATTTAAACCATTGCAGTGTGCAGGAATTTAAACACTATACATTGTATACAATATTATCTTATAATTGCCCAATTTTTCAATTTTCTACATTTTTTACACACATATTTTTTATTATTGTCATACCATGACCATATCCAGTCAACAGCAGATGTTGAACACCTTGGCTTTCCAAGCCTACATGTCAAAATCGGAAGTGTGATAGCGTCTGTGGTAGTTAATTTCTGGACTTCACAGT
>QYTT01093628.1:33204-64239 GCA_006980735.1 Dasypogon diadema | reverse complement strand
CAACGTTTTGATAGAGAGGATAGTGTTATGAAATCATAAAATTTTTATGGCACTGGGAGCGCTGTAAATTCACGAAATTGTTTTACAGCTTATGTTGCACTTGGTTTAGCCTTCGAACAGGAGAAGGGATGTAGAAGAGTAAACCTTTCGCTACCACGAGTACCAAGGCCCATCTGGGTGGATTGCTGCTTCAAGTTGATGTATGCAAATAGTGCTGGAAGCTGGGTTTTATGATGCTGTGGCATTCTGGCAATTGATGAGTCTCCAGATTCAATTTGTCCGCTTTTGTCTCAAAACGAAATGTAAAATTGTGAAAAATGCACCAGAAATTTGGTTGCAGCAAACGGAAGGACTGCCTGCCAAAATTTATGCTAACAAAATTGAAAAGAATCGTCTCCCCCAGCGTCAGCACAAGGCACCGAATTTATTATCCTGAGCCAGATGAATTTTTGGCCTTTCTGCAGAGATCCTTTAAACTTAGTGCTGAACTACGAAACACTTCTTAGCTTACTCCTTAATGGTTCGCACAAAAACTTTATGGAAAGCTGATTGCATGAGCGTCAGGAGCCGTAATTTTGTCACGAACGCGGAAGGTGGAAAGGTGCTAAACTTGCGTTTGAGTGAATGTCTATTTAGCAGGTAAGTAACCAATTTGAATGTATAACGAAGCTCGGGTTCACTTTTAATCTGCAACCATAAAACTGTGTTGAAAAGATTTAATAACGGAAGGATACAGGTGAGAAATCCAAATTCACTCG
This sequence comes from Dasypogon diadema, assembly GCA_006980735.1. Classification (NCBI taxonomy): domain Eukaryota; kingdom Metazoa; phylum Arthropoda; class Insecta; order Diptera; family Asilidae; genus Dasypogon; species Dasypogon diadema. The sequence goes on along the minus strand of QYTT01093628.1, from coordinate 63,481 downwards.
TTTCACCGAGCTGGGAAAATTTGCATAGTTTAAATGAAAACATTTCGTAAACATAATGCTGGCCATAAGAGTCCCTGCTAGATACATGCAACAGACGTTTCTGGGTATTAAACAAGAACCAACCATTCACAGGTGATGCTATCTGGAATATGAGTATCATGCGAGTAAGGTGAACAGATTTAGGTGATTAGAATTTACTGCATTCGCATGTTAGTGACTTTATGTGACATTAAATCGTTTCAGAATATGAGTAGTGAGATAAAACTTTGCAGAAAGTAAATTATCCAAATTTTTAAATTAATTATTGGTAGGATTCTGTTCTTCTGGTTTTAGGTGTAGCGAAAGCCCAGGGAATGCCAACTATGGTGAAAAGTAAAGTTTGAAAGGGAGGAAAGGGAGAAAAGGAGTTAAGAAGTCCAGTGAAGGTGTCGGAGTACATTCTGCTTGATTAACTATGGCCTATGCTCCAGGGTGGAATGCAAAATATAGCAGTCTGTCCCACATATACACACATTTTGGCTCAAAAAGGATTCACGAAATTTTAAAATTCTGCAAAATCTTGTCTCAAGCACAACATAGTGGACACGGCTCAGTAATGCACAGGTAGTATTAACTTATACAGGATAAAACCACAGATTTCGTTTGGGAAAATATAATCTATAATAGCGATACAAGAGCGTATTACATGCCTCATTGTGTCTGTGCTTCAGTAAAGCAATTTAAAATATATTTGAAGACCTTCTTTTGGACTTTATCCAACGTGGATAATACATTGCGATCTACCGCTGCCCAATTATGCCAATTATTATATATTCAATACCGCTAAGCTCATTGGAACCCCAAAGATATTTAACACAGAAGTATTTGAAATGCTCCCTCCATTGACAAAGATATCTCCGGCATTAATCAATTACTTGCCGCATTCCTTGGTAATGCAAAAAGTAATGTCTTTATTGCAATGCTTTTGATAAGTTTTTCCTATTACCAGTAACGACCTATGAAATACCTTGCAGACCCATGACAGGTCTATGTTAATTGTAATGAACAAAAAAATGCCACTGGTAATGTATAGTAGTTACAATATCATGCATTCCACTTTAATCTGGAAGCTCTTGTATTTACTACAGAAGTTGCAGTACTTTCTTTTCTTCAAAATATAATCTCTTCCAAATGTTGGGTTGGGCCAATATAATACTTTGCAAATCTTATAGACAAAAACTGATACCTTTAAAAGTGGGACAATACAAATGAACAAAATGAAGTTTTCTAATAAAAGTCTGATAGTCTTAAAATTGATTAAAAAGCGAGCAATTTGATTTAATACCTTTTACCGTGGGGTCGGGATTTATAAAATTGCTTTTTAAATAATGTCCCTAAGTTCAATATTCGCACAGCAAAAATTATATTATTGTCAAAATCTTAAGACAGTAAATATATTTAATAAAAGTACCTTTTACTCAAAAGGACTGAAAAACGTAACACGCTAAACTGATTAAACTTATATTTGGGGAGCCTAAAATTCCTCTTCAAAAAGCAATTGCCTCACGAACAGTGAATTGCCTCCTACTCCTATTGCTCTACGATTTCTTTTCTTGCTTCCTTTTTTTTTGTCCTTTGAAGATCTCCCACCTCAACAGAACAAATTTAGCTATGCTGCTAAGCTTTCAATCCTCCAACGAAATTTAATTACACGATTTTATTTGTAGAAAAGTACCACTTAAGAGTTCAACGTTTCAACAAAAAAGGAGATTTTCGTGAAATATCTGTCGATTTTCCCTGTTTTAGAATTTAATTATGTCCCACAATTCATCCAGGAGTATAAAAGGGATCATTCCTATTTGATAAGGGTTAATAAAGTTCTCTACGTTTAGAATACTTCTACCAATAATTCAAATCAATTTTCCAGTTCAACTTTATTCAAATGAAAATTGGTGAAATGAAAGGAATTACATAAGTCCAAAGAGATGAAATTAAATTTTCCAACGAAATCAGGGAAGATTTTTCCGCAATTACTAAATTCCTCTACTTGGTGGGTTTCGCTGTAAATAGGCATTGAAGAATAACAAATGCATCTTTAGGTGAGTTGGTGAATTCTATTCAGTGATGGTGGGGAATTTGATCGTAGTTATGAAAAGCCATTGTAAGGTATGTGAGACTTTGTACAGATACGAGATAAATAATTAGTACTCGTTCCTAATTCATCTCTAAAAAGAATATTTCCACAGGCTGAATAATACAAGAATAATTTCAGACGTCTTTTATCGTCCTACAAACTAGTTAAAAATTATATTTACAAATGAGTTATTATATACATATCTCCGCTTCCATGGTTTGTTCTTTTAAAAAGAATATCAATATAAGTTCTTGAATAATTAATTCCTATAAATCTGCGAAATTTACGAACAGTAGTTTTCTAGTGTCGTTTTCTTTAGTATCCATAAAATGATATTGGATTGAAGTATAATCCTTTCCAGCATTGATCTTGTGGTTTACGCCAAGAATTTCTTCTGAGGCCTGACTTGGAGTTTTTTTTTAAGAGATCCAAGTGCCCATCTTGACTATTTGACACTTTTCTAACTTTTTAGCAATAGTTATACCTTATTAATCTAAATATTTTAGGAGTAATTTCAACGAAGTTGGAAGCAAGTGATAGCGTGTAAAACTACTAATTCATTTAAAAGTAAATAAATTGGAGTGAGGTCAGAGCAATTTAGGTGGTCAAGCACTGCGCTCTCTCAGTCTATCCACTGTTGAGTAGTGCGCTTCTTTCTTGACTAAACTTGAAATTACTTCGGTTATCCAATTCCAAAGGTATTTTTCGATCATCATGGAAATTCTCTGTTCAGTCAATTCCTAAAAATAGATTGAGTAGAAATGGCATCAATGCCTCCATAATTTTGACGAGAAGGATGTGGGTGTAATTGATATCTCGTAGGTTTTTGATATGGTCTAGCACTTTACTTCTTTAACCGATTTCGAATAATTGGATTGGAAGTTTTCTTTTTGACTCTTCCATTGAATGCTATTGCAACTAACCTTTATATCTCAATGCTGATGTACCTGAAGGTACCGTATTGTAACCTGCGCTTTTCCTAATTTTCATTAATGACCTCTTATCTCTCACCTTTCATCCATTTGACAACTTCACTGACTATAGAACCCCCGATTTCGTATACTGTGATGAAGACTTCACCCCCTCTAACTTGGCGCACATCTACAGATCTGATATTAGACCTATATTCAATATGTTCCGGAAATTTGTGTAGGAGCAAGACTAACTGGAAGTTCAAAAGGAGACTTTTAAGCTTATCGGCGGCGATTACCTCTCTCTGGAGACCAAAAGCAATGTCACATGTGATACCCGCGCATCGAGCCGTCCTCACCACTTTGTCTTTGAGTCAAGATATAGTAGGACAGGTAAATTCTTAGGAAAGTTCCTTATAGTACACTTCATCATATCCACGATAAATAATATTTCATGGTATGGTCGGATTACCCTCTCGTTATTCATTTTTGTGCACTTATGGACGTAACATTTAAGTTTGTGGAGGCAAATAAATTTGCAGAATTTAAGCGCTCAGGCAATCTACTGCTCTTGTCGTTGTCAGACCATTATCGTAAATTCAGCATAAATGCTTTCTAGGCTAACCTAAACGTCTTAGTGTAACAGATTTCCAGCAGACACTAACTATCATTTTAAGTTTAAGTAGGCACTTCATTTTATTGCTAGTTAATACCGTGGACTGACAACTCTAAACAACAACGAACCAGACTATTTGGTAGTACAAAACGTAATTTAATGAGCTATAGAATCGTGTGTTGCAATTAAGAATTTATCTATCCTGGATCTTGTTTGAAAAAAAAGATTTCCTCTAGTCAACAAAACACCAGAATAGCCACCAAAATCCCATAAAAATCTCATAAACATGGTTCCAAGAAAATTTGTCTCGAAACGTCACTTTTACTTGCCTTTGATACAATTCTAGTAGACTTGGAGGGCAGTTTCTCGCCCTCAATCGAGTATCCCATAAAATTCAATGCCGACTCGTATATAAACGTGAGGCAAAATTATCGGCAACCCAACTTCAAGGCATTCCATCATCCATCCATCCTCAGACTTAAGTCCGCAGGGACGAATTGCCATGTGAAAAACAGGTTGCTTCAGATCCGGATACAAGTCTATCTCCTTGCGGCGGGTACACAGGAATAAAATTCAACCACCCCATGTATCCCGCCGAACACATATCCTCACCGAATTGCCAACCCTTCCCCGCTAAGTGTTTTCCACTGTACGTGATATGTTCGCTGGGAAATAAAGAGGGAAATTTGCATTTTCCTTTTCACGTCCAAGGATGTGTAATGTATTGGATTGGCACACATAACTGTCCGACACAGTAGTAAGCCTCGATTGACGCAGTGTTTAAAGTATAGTTGTGCAGAAACGTCAAACATCTTATATCTTGCCACCCCCGAAAAAAAGAATGTAAGATGAGTATCGATCTGGTTGTAAGGGTGCTAGGTGGCGAGGTCGCCGTGCTGTGGCTGGCAAGTGAGTCGGGGGCCACGTTGGTAGGCCTTTCGCAGCCGTGGCCTTCAATACCACCGCCATCGTTCATGTGGACTTTATTGTAACATTAAAGTGGAACATAAAATCAAAATGTCGTGTCATGATTTCATTTTCTGTCGTTGAATCTCCGCCCTTAATTCAACGTTTGTACACGGAAGGGGGCGCGCTTTTGTAAGCCGAACGTCAAAGGGTTCTTTGGATGCTTTGTTCGATATGTTGTAACAGCACATTTGGAAGTGAAGAGTCTGCAAAAATGGAGGGATATGGTGAATCTGTAATTTCACTAGTAAGTCTGACACCTTCCATTGTGTAACCTCCAGGACATATTCTAACCGCAGTAAAATGTTGGGTTAGGGCCCCCATTCAAATGATTTAAATCACAAGCATTGTAAAGTAAAAGGTTTTAAACAGCTCACAATGTCATGGCCCTAAAAGGGGGTGGATTGGATGTCGTAAAGCATATAGGAGCTTTGTTATGATTTATACATGCGAATAATATCCGTATCAGGATGCTCGCCACACATTTTACGGAAATGAATAATCGAAGCCCATTAGCATGATAATATTCTTACTTGCCGAGAACTGCTTGGATGGCTCATTGTTCATGTGGAGGGACTTTTGTAGCAAATTCTATTTAGTCCCTACTTTTGCATTACAATATTTTATGTAGATCTATGGCGACATGCTGTTCTCGAACCTTTAATTATATTCGGGATTTGATAGACTATTAACTTGGAAATTAAGTTAGGTATCCACTTCAAAATTGCGATCCCTTTAAAGGATTGCTGAATTTAAAAAACCGCTTGAGCTGCTATGAATGCGAAATATAAAACCTTAAAAAAAAACACTTTCTGTATATTTTCACGAATTTTTTTGGTAAATCGTCTGATATACAGGTAACTTTGGATACAAGAAATTTATCCCAGCTTATTTCCAGTCTTATGGTTTTCAGGTTATCCGCATTTATACCAGTCTTTTTATCACATTCATTCAAAAATATTCAATTCAATTCATATTTGTGTTTCTTAAATAGGTTACCCTATGTTTCTAAGGAGGCTTTATTAAATTGAATGCTCAGTCCATTATTCAACAAGTTTATCATTCCGTTCTTGTAAGCAACCACCCTTGCACGAGATTACAATGGCATCACATTCACCCTCTTTTGTACAACATCTATCTTTCCATTTGGGAGGTCTTGCAATTTTCTTATGTCTTCAAGAATTCAGGGGGTTGAAATCAGATGGTTATAGTGATAAACTCTTCTTGCATCTGAATAAATGAAAGTTCGAAATTAAACTGTGTGTCTGTTACAATTTCAGAAGTTAAATGAAAAAAATACTATTTAATAAAAATTATGTTGAGTAATATTTTGAGCTTTGATGCTTTTTTTTAGATTTTGTGCTAAGAGAAATATTTTCTACAATTTGATGTTATAATAAGAAAATTTGTGTATTTTATCACTGAAAGTGAATTGTAGAAAGAATTACCGTTGGCTGCTCAATCTTCTACTTTACTAATTGTTACTTACACTTACTTTTACACTTTTTATAGTTGGAGCACTCGGGAGAAAAACAAATTTTAATATTTTCCTTTGAATACAATAATTTTTTACTTCAATACTTTAATACTGTACTGTTCACACACACTTAAATAAAGAATAATTCTTGCACAGCAATATAGTATTACATAATATTCAATTTCAATCGAAATGCTGCAAAATTAAATTTAAAATCTGACCGTGTATCAAAAACAACATGTGACTTAGCATATTTTACTTGAAACTCGTTACAACTTCTTGCACCCTGCCTATGTTGGGTTATAAACCATGGTTAAAAATGACTTCCTACCAATTTTCACATTATCGCCACTACAACTCACTGTATGCTTCACCGTCTATTTTCTCTTTAATTTGAGTATTCCTCGTGTATTTTTACTTAGCAGGTGATGATGTCATCAGACCTACAAGTTACGTATTCTACATGTAACACGTACCTAGAGTCTACAAGTTCTCGTAACTTGCTCAATTCTCGTCAGTAGACTCTAGTCAACTCCGAGCACACAGATATATCGCCACGCCATGTGCAGGATTTGAACCCACGCCAACAACTATAGATATAGACATGATCTAGGCTGAGATAAACATTTGAAACAAATACCGGCTCAATAGCGTGATGAGTGGAGTCCCATTCCACGGATCCTGGGTAAGAGATCCATCGGCGTCTGCCAAGACGTTTTGTAGTCCGAAATATAGTGAAATTCTCCTGTTGCTGGACTCTATTCAAATCGGCAATAGATCCTCCATTGGATACAGATCCGAATAACATGATGGATAAGAAGAAACTTAAAAAATACCAACTTAAGCGTTGCAGCGAAACAAAAGAGTGCCTTTTTAATTCCATAAAATTACTTCTTTCAATGATGTTTAGGATGCGCCCAATTAGGCAGAACGCCGACCAGTAGACGTAGATGTATCTTCTTGAACACTTTAGTGAACAGCTTCTACAGTTGCTTCATTTCAATCAGAACGTGATCTCTAAAACAGAAGACCACGGTTTTTATCGCATTTATGCTTGAATTTTCCAAAATATTACAGTCCTTCCTATATTTTTTTTTGTGCTGCAATAAGAATTCGATGGAAAGAATAACAGAAATCAGCAATTTTGACGCTTCTTGCATGTCACAAGTGGACCTTATTAAATTCCACTACGTTGTTTATAATCTGAGAAAGAAAAAAAAATATACAAAAACTAAAAAGTTTTTGTTGAAACACCCAGGAAGTAAGCGTTATACTATTCGTTTTGGTCATATTTCAAAAGAACATCATTTTGCTCACCTATAGATAACTAGGCCATTGCACGATCTATTTGCCACAATATAACATCACCTTTCATATCATACACGGTATATCATACATATCGTAGCCATCCTGTACTGTGCCTAAAATTGCGATTCATTTATGTTGCCCCATTTAAAAAGAAATATCACCATAAGGATCTATTTTGTACTAAATAGTGCCTACCTCAGCTATTGAAATCCGATAAACCATATTCCAAGAAATAAACAATCGAAGATGTCGACCTAAAGTATTCCTCCATAGTCCTGAAAGTCACCAGGAACCAGGAGTTAGGAAGCGTTTGAGTCAATACTGGGGAATCAATTGTAATTTAAAAATAGGAAACGAGCCAGTTAAGAAAAGTAGGATTTAAAAATGTAAAATTATTAAGAAAATTATAAATTAATGAATAAATAGTAGATTGGTCACGTTAATAGGATTAAATTTAATATATATGTATGCAGACCTACATATTTTCTCAGCTGAATTGTCCTAAAACACACGCAGCCCAGTCCTCCCTAAATTTCAAATTACTGAACAAATAATCTCCAGACTGTCGCAAAAATAGAGCAATTATTTTTGGAAACTTCATGTGTTGTACGAAAAAGAAAATCAAAGTATGGAAGTATCTTCTAAAAACGAAAACAGCCCCATAAATAGAAAAATCAATACAATTTTACATAGGTAGGTACCTATCCAACAACTGCTCAGTAAGACAACTTTTAAAATTCCTCAAAGCTGCATTTCTTTAGAAGAAAGAATTAATTTAACAAAATCCTAAGGCCACAAACAACAAAATAAAATTTAAAAGTAAAATTTAAAAACTGGACAGGAATCTTTTTTTTTCTATGTGCTTTTTTATATGTCCCGCAGCTCCCGTGTGGGAGCACATTGTGAGATTATTTAAAGTCTATAAATGATATCAGTAGCACAAAGTGCCTATAACCTCCACAAAGTGTATTCAGCTGGTATTATGTTGTTGAGCTGTCTTATTTCAAGAAATTAAAATTAATGGAATTGAACGTACCCATGAAAAGCCTTGTAGTGTCTCTCAAGTGTTCGAGACCCAGATTACTTACACAGGTAGAGTCTAACAATCTATTTTAAACTGAAAAGATGTTACCGAACGGAGGCATTATCGTAGGCGGTTTTCAAATAAACATTGTTGTTGGCTTAGACTCACATACGGGATTCCATTATCTGAAGTAGCACAAATTACCTAACTCGTTATGAAATTGTAGGGATCCCAATGAAATATATTCGACTGAATATGAAATCATAAAACAAATTTGACTTCTTGTGTGTCCTTTAACCACTAATTGTTGGATCTGAGTCTGCAAGGCATTTGCTGATTAAAATGCATACATTATCTTTTGTGGTGGGTTATGGAAAACTAATTGTAGTTCAAATTACAACACATTTTCATTTAAGCCTCTCAACGGCTGCTCTTTCTTGGCTTGACTGTCCAACAACATTTTAAATTCTGCAGAATATTATAACTGAAAATTCTTAGGATTTCATTCTAACCAGTTTGCAAACCATCGCGGTAGTTATTTGATATTACATAGTGGAATCAAATCAGTTTTCAACTATAGCCTACTCCCAGACTGAAGTTCTAATTACTCAGTGTAATAATATTAATCATTTTAATATTTGTAACATTATCTTTGAATTCTATGGTATTTAATTTATTTTATCGGGTTTTTGATGTTATGTTTCCATTATAATTACAAACCTTAATAATCCTTAAAGACGTCCTGCATGCACCAAAAATATCAGAATAAATTTGATGTTTAAATACTGAACTAATAATTCGAATTTGACAACGAGATGGCATTTATTCCACGATGAAAGCTTTATTCAAGCTTCCAACCTGATTTGTCAATGTGTGCGTGCGCTTTCAATGTGTGGGTGTACTAATTTTGAAATTGTTCTAAAACATGTACTAAAACGTACTAAAACCCGTTGTAACTCTGTTGTAAGGTTTGAAAATAGTAGTCATTTGTAAATAAAGGGTTTGAAAATAGTAGTCATTTGTAAATAACAGGTTTAGGTTGAAAGCTTAGGTAAAAACTGCTATTATTTACATTGCAACATGAGCTTAAAGTTTATAGGAAGCTCTTTGAATTCATAAGCTTTTATTGTCAGTTTATTGTGAAAAGTGCACATTTCATATTTTTTCTCCTAGATGGCTTTTAGCGTATCACACTTTTTTTTCAAGTTAACTCCAAATTGTGTTATGAAACTTTTTACTCGATAATTTTTTTTACACAGAAAATATTCAAGGATATGAAATTAGCTATAGTCATTTGTAAATAACAGGTTTAGGTGGAAAGGTTAGGTAAAAGGTAAAAGCTGCGCGTTGACATTTCTTGACAAATAATTGTAAGATAACCGGAAATTTGCTCGGTGGCAAAGTGCACTTCAGAAAAATATATATCAAAAGAGAATGAGCGAAAAGGTGGCAATATGAGTTTTATCTATATTTAGATTCAATAGAAAGAGATAGATCCCTGTTGGTGGTATAGGAAACAAACTCTGAAGTAAACTCCTTGTCGTAGAAGGCAATTAAAAAGGATAGTCTGCGTAGTCTTATATCTAATTATTCGCGACAAGGTCCGCTAAACTTTTTTATGGGCATCTATCCTGTTTGTTGTCAGGATAGGGTTTCATGTTAATGAGGTCTAAATGAGCCCCATTCTAAATAACGAGGGTGTCCTCCAGACAGCACGCTCAGCCCTAATGAGAAGCAACGGATACCCGAAAAAATCATCACTCCCGAAAGAAGTACCCCTACAGACCACGCCTCAATGAAAGGCACAATGAAATCCACAGCAAAACCCCCACACTGCAGATGCCTATACAGGAATATCTATGGACAGAAGGGGAACATAGTAAATATTGTTTACTATAAGAGGAAACTAAAATAATTATTTTACTAGAGCAATAAAGACATTTTCCGGGCAGAGTCTAGAAAAATTCATATTACTTGAAGGCCTTGAAATAGGATTGCTAATGGGTGGTGGCCATCAGCAGCTCCGAAATTATGTTATAACATCGGGAAAGGTATGAGCTGGCCGATTACCAGGTATTCTACCTAGATTTTGTATTTGACCGCATTGTATTATAGATTTAATACATTATTCTCGATCTTAGTGTCTATTCAATAATAAGAGTGTTCTGTATATTTTTTGTGAGTATTTCCACTCAGTTGGCTGATTCAAATCCATACTGTCCGTGGCTTCCTACAAGTAGAATTTCTCCTAATTTTTAAATATTAATTTTAAGTTTCTCTACCCGATATCATTCAAATACGTCACTAAATGTTGCTCTTGTATAACCTAAATGATTCTTTCACACTCTTGGCTATTAATGATGATTGTGATATCATCTTTATACTTTCGCGTATCGGCAGAGATCACATCCGTCCCCGACAATAAGTTTTTCGTCATACAGCTCCAAAAAAAATTAAAAGAAATACTTCCTTTTTAAGGAGCTCCTTACCATTATCTATTCTGTCATTTTGACACATAGATCAAGAAGTGATATTTCTTGTGATCACAGCATATTTCCATAAAATCTTTATACCCACATTTGGTGGTAAATATCACTCTACACTCCTGTTTTATTGTAACTCAGAGACTACGAGACTGTAAACTTATTTCATAGAACTAGAAATTCATCTATTATTTCTCTTCCTACTGAAGCATAGAAGGAGATATTTCATCTAGTCATTCTTCACTCGCTCCTTGATAAGAGTCGTATTCAGTTTCTGGGTGAGTAGCAACTTCCGTAGAACAACTCTTTCTTACACCATCCACAGTATTCCTTTCTTCATTGATACCATTTTTAGCAGAAAACAGCAGCAGAGGAGATGAATCTAGAATCTGAGTAACAAATTTTGCCGGCATTCATTCCAAAAATATAAAACTTTATCTTAAATACGTGCTCAATGTAAAAACGGTTGACTATTGGTTGTAATCCAAAACAGCTGACATAATTGCACTGCAGAATAGGTTCAGCCTTTAGTACTACTGGAAAGGAAAATTTCTCTCCCTTTTATTTATTATCTTAACTCCAGGAAATGATTCTGTTACAACATTTTCATGCTCGTAATACCAAAGCACTTCTTAGGTTTTACGATACCCTTGAACAGAGGACTACACTTCTCCAACTCGGAAATAGTCGTCAGATGTCCACGTTTCATTAAATTAAAATACCGCGCCGAAAAGTTTCCAACAAGGTTGAAAGCAGAATAACTCACGTGTTCGGGGCACATTTCTGTCCAGGAGTCCTTTAATATTTCATAACTGGACACCGTTCATACAGAAGTTGGGTAGCTAAAATCCATAAACCATAAAGAGATCAAAATATCATTTGTCTTCCCTAATGGATTACTTTTGAAGCATTTAATTGAAATTTATAAGGATTCAGTGATTCTAGGGCAAGCTAGCTGCTGGAAAGAGATTCTTTTAAGGATACCACTTGGTAATTCATACGTTTAAGATATACCCCTATACTCCTTAAGAGTTTTGCTCCACTGTTCGAGATTCAATGTAAATCCATGACCAGGAAACCTTTTCCTGTGCAAAGTTTATGGCGGCTTCCGACTTCTTACACTGCTTTCTTTGCATTTAGTGCTGAGACTGTTACACATGGCTGGCGCATAATAAAGAGACTTCCTCCAGCCAGCACTAACGAACCAAGTGAAAAGAAATTCCCTTCACTCAAATTAATTAACAAAAGAATTTCGGTCTTTTGCCGGAATAAAATCCGTGAGTCTTTTTCACCAGACCCCAAACTGCTGAAATGAAGATGTGTAAGGGATTCCCAGTGCGTGAGGCCTTTATTAATACCCTCTCGTTAATTCAACCCTTTACCGATTCAGGATTCAATACATGACTCCCAGTCTTCGTGTGCATTAGGGATAAAAATGAGATTTATTGGGCGCCATTACGTTTTTCGAAGATACTGAGACTATGGCGGAAGTCTTACTTTTTAATAGGTTTCGTTTTCAGGATCCGATGCTGCTGATGTTTAATGTGCAAATGGATGTGGATGATGTATGCATTGTGAGGTAAAAATCAGGCAGATAAAAGTTGTTTATGCCGGGTCTAATGACTTATGAACTTAAAGTCAGACCTTTTTGTTTGGTAAACATCTTCATCCACTCGTACAAACTTCAAGAGTAATTGAAATCTTCTTGACATACTTAACTTTTCAATTTGTGAATGCCATGCGGGGCTCTATATCATGCGTTCCAACATTTAAACCTCACACCCTCGCATAAATAAATCCTAATAAGCACCCAAGGAGTCGTTAATCGTAACCGACCCTACCCCATCGTCATGAAGTGGCTAAAGCGATTCTCCTATTTTCCCACAATTTTCCCAGATTCCTTTTAATTCTTTCTTCAACCCTCGGATTTCGCCTTATTTTTTTATCTCTTCCTGTGATGATATTTTGATTTTTTTCCTCTACACGCTTTGCCTGTTTCATTCCAGGCAACATAGCCTACTCTACTGGGAAACAGGCCGTGAGGCGTTGGGAATGTAAAAAAGCCGGAAATCTCAACAGAAAAATCAGAGGGTGAAGATCAACTCTGGGAATGAATAACAAAGGAGCAAAAAGAAAAATATTTTTTTCTTCCTTAGAAATTATGGAGCCGAGAGCCCTACAACAATTGACTTAACACGATTTACGATGACGTCTCCTAATAATGTTGTCAGTTGGGGCTCAGAAATCTCGGCATCCTCTTGACTTTATTTGTTCCAAAGGAATCATAATGGGGAGCATTGAAAGGACGTGTCAATTGGTTTTGTTAAGGATTATATCTTGCTGCAGTTAACATTTGTGTACTGGTCAATAGTTATGGGATGGAATAATTCTATTGGACTACATATAATAAATTTAAGAGCTACCTAACGTATTATGGTATTTGGAGCACTGGAAATCTAATTCAACAATAAGCAATTTACTATGTCCTGTCTCGTCTTTATATTGATTCTTAAGAGACACGGTGGCGAAGGTGCAAATGCTAGTCTTCGAAAATAGATATCTCATCATAGAATTCTTATTAGACCAACTCTTTCCGGTGTCGTACTTGAGAAGAGCAGCTCATTTCTTTGAATCAGCGAGCAGATTTCCTGGTTAATTAATAATCTTTTTTCCTAGATGTTTTTGAGCCTGGATGGCATTTCCAAACTTCTAGCAGCAGGCACTTAAAGTTCTAAAAGCTTGCATGACTATGAAATAACAGGCAAGACATGGAAACAGAGCAGAAGATGGCGATAAGAATGGATAACTTACCGCCTTACAAGGTACTGCTTGAACTCAGAGAAAATCTTGTTTACGGAGGTCGATTGAAATTATCCGACATATACGCCAGGCGATTACAGAGCATTCTGGTGATAACACCATTTGTCTTAGTTGTGAAGGTTAAAAAAAGAGGTTGAAATACCTTCTAGGAATATGTAAGTGTATCGCCAGCGTAAGAAGGAGAACCTTAAGAGGTTACTTCTCAGATGATTTTAAAGGAATCCCCAGGATTAAATTCGAACTGTCCGAGTGAGCAGAGTTTCAAATACAGATCCCACCGAACTGAACTCACAAAATTTTCCCATTCTTATAATTCACACGGCAAATTTTATACATAATGGAAAGTGGACTATTACGTGGACAACAGAACGTCACCTCTCCTCGCTTCTAGGGTATAGAAGCAAGTAAGTAAAGAATGTAAAGTCAAGCAACCGCTGTTGTTATTATCTACGGAGTTCATCTGAAGTAACGTTGTCCAGAATTTCCGCAGTTTGGCACCTGAGCAGAATGCCTGACCTAACCAAGGGGAAAACACGAAATTAATGGAATCCCTGTCTTCCTAGACTCGTCATATTGGTTCTGATAATTCTGATCACCAACCAAACAAGTGCCACAATAGATATAAGGGTATGTCCTTAATTTTACACATGTTTGTGGTATTAATATGGCACAACCCTTTATAGAATTATGCTCAGTTATTTTCTTGACTTTGTATACTATTTTTTCCCTTATACTTTTATAAAAACGATGAACCATCACAAGGTTGGTGATGTGCTCCATCGGTTGGAAGTTCAGAAGTGGTTTTCGGGGCAGTCACATGGAAGACGAACGAATATTATGGATAAAAAAATAGTGGCAGTACTATGTCACCCTGGGAATTGCATGCTATAAAATCAAGCTCATCAATAATCACTAAACTCAGCTTAGCTGTTCCATTTTTCATTCAAATTCTATTAATTCTAAACGTCCAGCGGAGAGTTTTCAACCCAAAGTCAGTCCTAACAAAATTGTTTTTGCAAAATAATCCACTTGCCTAATATGATTTGGCTTGTTCTGACCCCACAGTGTTAAATCATGACTTTAGCTATTTTAACAGAAATCTCAAACAAATCAGGATAAAGACAGATATAATAAGTTCAAAAGAGTCCACTTCAACTTCTAATGCTTCACACATAACTCGAGAAAACAATTCAAGGCACATTTCGTGGACATTAAAATATTTTTTCTCTCACATCCCCGGAGAAATTTCACTTCTAAGAATGCACAGAAAAAAAATTCACATAAATATTTAAATCCAAAATATTCCCAATGTCCCAAGGATATCAAACTGACCATTCATATCTTATTTATCCTATTTGTTCGATAAGAAGACCCTAAAAACCCGAATGACATGGGGAGAAGTTGCTTGCCACAACGCATTACTTTTGATATCGGACTCATCTCCGGAGCCATAAGACTCAAGGAGGCCAAAGTATTCACATGGGACTGGGCGTCATTCCTGAACAGTTTATCCTCGCATTGATTAAGGTCATTCCGATCAATGGACAGACATGAGTGAATCGAACACGTTTTCTTACTTTTTCAATCAAAAATTTGTCCTTTTCACAGATCTGCCCCCTATAGTGGTGAATTTATGAGGATGTCTCATCCCTCACGATTATCTAGCCTTTGTTTTATGAAAAGCCTCTAATTGCACGGTGGTCACACATGATGAGTTATTATGAGAGCAGTTGCCAAAGTCTTCTGCTAATGACCTCGATTAGTGGAAACCATTTCCAGGAGAATAAGAATAATTTCAAGCAAACTGGAACTAAGTCAGAACGTTACTTACGACTCTTTGGCACTAATTTTCTGTCAGTCCCTTGGGGCGTTTCTCGGGGCTGACTGTAATTATATCACATAGTTGTACTAACTAAATTCTCTACATTTATAGTGTCTGTCGTTCCCATTTCCTGAATACACATAGAATTTGGTCGTATCCCCCTCATTAGGACCATTTATTCCCCGAGAGTGTCTACTCGAGCACCAGTCTTTTCCACACCATCCCTTAATGATGTGACACACTCTGGGAATGTGAGGTGTCCGTGCCAAATAAAGAATTTTTTTTTTTTGGGGAAAGAATAATGGCAAATTCCTGTCCAGTGTCCACTCATAAAAAATTTAGACTTGTTTTCATCTTGTTAAAATGTCTCACTTCTAGGCAGATGTTTCTCACAGTTCTGATTTACTTTTGAGGGGTCCTATTTGATGACTAAGTGCAGAATTCTAGTCCACCTGGAATAGTTGCCAGTGAACGTTTCGCACTATGGTTAAATAATTACAAGGAGATTATATATATATATATTTTAATAGGAGATATTAATCTTTGCATCATATCTGTTTACGGACATGATAAATGATTTTGGTGGATATTATGGTTCACCGGTGACATTTTTATTTCTCCCTCTGTGTGGTTTCCTTTGTCTGCTTTCCAGTCCGCCGTAATTAGTCTCAGGCAATTTGTCCTTTAATATGGTGTTAATTATGACGCGTCATTTACATTTCCTTCCCCGTGTAATTAATCATTTCCGTTCTATGATACTCCAGGTGCATAACAGCTTTTTTCTAAAACCAAAATCTCGTTTGAAAAGGAAGGAATACTGGGAATATTTTGAAGAGAGTCATTTTTTCTATTGGATTGTACAACTCACCTAACAGGTCAATGTCCCATGTCCTTATTTTCTTTTTTTCGTCCAATTAGGTTTAATATTTCTATAGCTCTTTTCTAGGTTTTAGTCAGATCCTTAATATTTTCACTTTAATTCAAGATATTGGTTATAGTATACGAGAGTGAACAATCTTTTATAATTACCTTAAAGAATAAGCAGTGCTGTATTTTGGTGTAATGAGATTTTATCTGCAAGAATTATTAGAATTATTACCGGAGGGGGAAGCCACTTGGCGAGATAAGATTGCCCAATTCATGTGAATTCGCAAGACCGTTTTAAATGCACTGATGGCAGTCTATTCTACAATGGAATTACTTTAGCAAGATAGAAGCACTTCCTGAGATTTGGTAAACTGAAAGAATTCCCTGAGATACTGTGGTTTGCCTGGATTCAGTTGCTTATAAATAATCTGTTAAACCATTTGTTTCAGGTGACTTAGTTAATGAACAACCTACCAATCTATTCTGGTAAGATGAAGTATGATCACATCATTTTAAGTCATCTGAAACTAACGTATGCAATCAATACATACTACGTCAAGCTTTTGGACACACAAGCTATCCAGCTTATGAAAAACCATATCTTTTACTATGTGCGAAATTATAAAGAGCAGAGGACCTAGGATGGATCCTTGTGGTACTTCGGGTAATAAAAAGGTAGGTTGTTGCAAATTATTATCACTCCTTTAAGAAGATACCAATCATAGAGATGGCAGATGTGTACAGATTTGAATCAGAAAGTTTTTGCAAAAGAATGCGGTTAGCAACACTCTTCAATGGTTTTTGAAAAATCTAAAACCAGTAAATCAGTAAATTTGTCTTGCTTCATAGCTCTACAGTTGTTTGAAGATACTTTTACAAGCATAGGTACATAACTGTGGTGAGAACCAAAGCCTGATTTCCATACATAAACAGACGAAAAAGCGCATCGAGGTGGCGCTAGTGGTGACCGAATGAAGATGTTATATGTATAACGTCAGGAAATATTTAGCCGACTTCCAGGACAACGTTCGGCTATACAATCTGCATCGAAGAAAAGGGAAATCACCAAAGTTGCAAAGCGCTTGAGAAGGACCTTACCGGATAGTGACGAGAATAAAAGATTCCGTTTACCAAATCCAGAGAGGACTTCGACGGAAACTTAAAGTAGTTCATATCAACAGGCTAGGAGGACCTACACTTTGTTCGAAGAAGGACAGTGTAATGCGTAGACCCTAAAGTTAAAGTTTCTCAGAAAATAGGTTAAAATAATTCCGTAAAATAGCAGTAACGATGGTGAAGTAGGTTAGAGTTATAAAAGAAGAGCTTTCTAGAACTTTTATAACGAAATGTTATTAATTAGATATTTATCGTCGAAGTTCCTGTTTAAAACAAAATATTCTGGGTGTACGACAGTCGAGTATAAACTTGATAGTAGGAGTAGCAAACATTCTTCGTTTCTTCTCGTGAATTTTCGATTAAGTTGGGTTTTGGACCGCCTTCGAGGCTAATTTAATAAATTGTTATATTAGATATTTTAAATAGCTATAAAATTTTCTGTATGCACCTGCTCCCTGGAAATTTTTAATTACTTATAGAGTGACCAGATAATAGAATCTTCATAATCTGAAATTCTTGATTTTTCTAAAACAAACGGCAGCCGTAAGAATATATCATGATCCTCTACGAATTGTTCAACTTGTAGCAATTAATATGTTTTTGTGTTCCTTCTCTTGTAAATGGATTGAAACTTTTTTGTCTATCAATTCCATTTGTATCAAATGGGATAGTAATAAATACCACCTACATAAGGTAAATACAGAAGTGCCACAAGGATCCATCGTCTCACCTACGCTATTTTAATCCAATACATAGTTTTGCAAATATCTTTTCTCTTGATTTGGTATACTTGCTTGCAGTGACAGACTCATTGGGAAATCGTACTAATGGCACTAGTTGAAAGTATCCGGTTACTTTTTTTATTTTTTTAATATTTTAAACATTTCAAACTTTCAATTCAAATCATTTCTACTATTTTGTTAATATTTCATTTTCTATTATATCTCTTTTTTGATTAAATTTCTGGTCTATTTAAGTCTTCTGGATAGATAGGAAATTCCCATCCATTGTCCTTTCTTTCCGATTGAGTGCAAAAGACGTTCGATACATTACAAACCCTTTTAATTCAAGTAGGCAGAATCGTTAATAACCTTTACGAATAAAATATATGGATCCATTATTTGAGCAGAATGTAGAATAGTTCCGCAGGACTTAAAAACCCCACTGAAGTGAAAATTGCCAGATGTGCAGATTTGTGACTTTAATGTGGTCGCGAAAAAATATCTCAAAATTCACAAAGCCATTTCCTGCAACCAGTGAAGATCTCTCAAGTTTCGGGCAATCCTGGATTAAGTTTTCGCCTTTGAGTTGAAAGCCCTTATTCTTGTTGCTCTTCTAATAATTGAGGGATCTCACTAGTTTTCTCCTCTTTCCTCATTACATGTCAATTTCACTTCCTCATTCAACCATAGGGTGCAATTTAGGTTTCCGTTGTACACTGGGCGGAAAAAAACAACACCAAGTGATTGTCTTTAGTGGAGTTGTGGTAAAAGTCATTTTTTGCAGAGTTGAATAACCTTTACAAAAAAATTAAATGGATGGTCCCTTGTAAATGAGAGAAAATTTTCCAGAAACAATGATTCAAGGGAATTTGTATTGTACCATCAAGAATTTGTTTTTGCCTATTGTGTCCCTGGTGGTTCACTCAAACACCAGTTCTCATAAATATTTTTAGCTTTAGATACTACAACAGGTGGTCATATTTTACCGGCCGCAAAAATACAAAACATTACCGAAAGATGCATTTTCGAATATTCCATCACTATTTCGATCCATTTAGTTCCTCGTGACGCAATCAATTTGTTTGATCCGGGATCAGATTTCCAGCTGTAGCGTTCTCAAGGTTTCCTCTGTTAACTTCAAAGAATTCCAAGAATTGTTTTCTATTTACTTTATATCTTAATATTGAAATGTTTGCTATTTTCGTTAGGCTTATGTATTCAATAAAGCTTTCCATGGAATCATTGCCAAGTGTATTGTTTTTAAATATTATTTTTCCACTTTACTTTCCGAATATATGTATAATTAATTTATTTATTACCCCACATAAAGCAATTTCGTCCCTGGAATTTAAAAGTGATTGTCGTCCCACTTTGCTGATATACTCGGCCTTCAACTTTTCAAGGAGTGTTCCCTTGGGTACTTTGATTTTCTACCCATTACCCTTTTTTATTTATATCTTTTTGGTCCTGCCTCCTACTTTCTGTTTGTATTACGAGACCACTTTCAATTCCTTTTCCGTAATGGTGGCGCATACACAGTGACAATGGTGAGAATACGGTGGTTTTATTTTTAGAAGTTCCCTGGTTCTAATCCCATCTGGATTTTCAAATAATTATGGTTTATTGCTGGCAATCGTCTAAACATTAGAAAGCATTGTGTGATGCCAAAATTCTGTGTTTTTAAATTCACATTAATCAGCAGGTTCATTCGTCATACTTGCCAAGAAACAAACGAACTTCTTTATCTGATTTACAAGCTCTACAATTCTTTGGTTAACTTTGTTGTATATCTACCAGTGAATATATATTATTACTGTTAATTTAGGTTTAATCTTACACTTTTCGCTAAAGTATTTAAACTGTTGTCAATGTTTCATATAAGAAAAATTCATTATTAAAAACACTCCACTATTTAACATAACATTTATTTGTGTAAAGTAGCTGCATTATTTCCTATAATGTAGAGCTATATTTAGTATTTATAAATTATAGCTAAAAACAAAAAAAATGACAATTTTATTAAAATTAACATATATTGCACCTTACAGGTTGACACTTTTCGGGGTATACAATATAATTAATTACAGAATTTTACTTTTGATTCATCGGTATCGTCAAAGATATTCGTAAACTATAAACATCAACAAAACTAACTTATTATAAAATTAACTAACAAAAGAATCACATTTATATGCATAATAATGAAGTGCTGGGATTTCTTGTCTTGTTACACTGAATTCGAGTATATTTTTTGTTTTAGCTTTTTACGAAATATTTATACAATTTATCCTCTTTTTCTCTTATTACAATAAATCTCATCTTTAAACAAGTTTTATTTATATAGCACATCGACTTAAGTTAAAATACGTTTTTAAACAACGTAAGTATTTCTTTAGTTAAGAAGCCCCATTAATTTCGTATCTAAATTCAATTCGACATTTTTTCTCTTGTTGTTTTCATTAAGTTTCTTCGCTGATGTCAATCATTATTTCTCATAGTTTAATTGACATTTCTAAATTAACGACTTTTATCTAATTTATACACATATGGCAATTTAGCTCTGCTATTAATTAATAATTGTTTCCTGTAATAATGAGAACGCCTTCTGTTCTTTTTTTTACTTATTTTCTATATATTACATGATTTATTTCCGTAGTCAAGTTTTTCTCTTTTTTTTAGAAATTATCTCTGCTTTTTCTTAATAAAACTCAATTTTAGCATAAAAATTGAACAAATTTTAAATAGCTTCTATTCAGCCAAAAAGTAGAGCATTTTTTATCATATAGTTTTGGAAAAATTCAATATTTTCAGTATTTTCATTTTAATTAACTTTTTGTTTATTTTCTTTTACCAATTTTTTGTATGTCTGAAGTAAATAGCATGCCATTTTCTCAGGTCTTGTAAACTAAAACTAAATAAAATGGTTCATTGAATTTAACATCGTAAAGTTGAAAGGTTTGAGAGAAACTAGCTTTTGAGTCGTTAAATATCATTCCATTTTTAATGCCACAAACTATTTTTTAAGACTCTTTATTAAATAGAAAATTTTTCAATATCTTTTAAAGGTCGTTAGCAGCCACACAAAAAAAAACAATTGTATTTTAGAACCGAATTTTAAGCGAATTTATTCCCATTCTTCATAAAAACTCTGAGTTTAAGGTCCATATTTAGTATCTCGGCTCGAGCTTTGGCAGCATATTACATTGATTATGATTTTGTGAAGTACCAAATTCGGTTTTGTTGTGAAAGAAGTGGACTCTAAATAAGTAAATTATAGTAAAACAAGAAATTATAAGAAATAACATTTCCAAATTGGAAAATCTATGAAAATAAAAATTATTATCTTGAGAAAATTTTTGGTATTATATTCAAATAACTAAAAAGATGAGTGATTTCTAAATTAAATACCCTATTTTGTTTTATAATATTTGGTATGGTATTCAACGATCATAATTTGGTATGGTATTCAACAAAACAGTTCCAGGACTTTAAGCGAAAATCTTTCTCATAAAATTTTCTACTAGTCTCCGCCACCTTTCTATTGTGATGAAATATCAGTGAAAGATTTCGGTATTGTACACTACACTTTGTCTTCCATTTTTCCCTTACACATCGACCTAGAATATTAGGATCACCCACCTATTTCTCGAAGTTCAGATCACTTCGTACGTATTATGATTGCACGAAATTTTTCATCCAGTCATCTCTCATACCACCGTAGGAAATATAATTGATTTTTTATTTCTTATATCCCAACTATGCTTCTATTTTTGGTATTTAAATTATTTTTATCACAAGGAAGTCAGTGGCTCATTGTTTATGAGGTCTTGAGTTCGAATCTCACCAGTCAGCATCTTATTCAGTAGTTGAGAAACATACAAGTTATATATTAGCGACTATGAACGTTAGTGGATTAATTTAACTACCGATTATTATAATCATTAGATGGTAGATAGTGGAATGCCTCAAGACTCTATTTTAAGACCCTTATTATTCACCGTTTCTCCCAGCGATTTTCAGAAATTGATTTTATTAAACTGTCTTCCAGTTCTAGGTCTGCGCATCCGTCGAACGAAACTAGTTTTAATGGTTTTTATACCCGATTTTTAAAATAGGCTGGATGAGTTCGACCCCTTCATTCGATGCAAATGATTAAGGTTTTCTCGACTTTCAATACTGAATTATTTAACCGTAGGTTAGGCCTTCTTCTGACAACAGAATATGCATTACAATAATTGGATTTTTGTGATAAAAACCGATCGTTTGAGAGTCCACTAAAAGCTGCAGCTCCAGTTTACGACACTCATAAGTTAAAAGACTCATGAAACCGTATCCGTCCAGTAATGAGAGCGATTGCTATTAATTCAATCAATATTTGACTCTATGATTCCTTGAAAACAAAAATCTATTCTGCCGGATAACCTACTGGTTTAATGTTTCGTTCACCTAAATTTGAATAGTCGAGTTACTGAACGACAACTACGTGCAAAAATTTACCTGATGAAGTAAGGTAAAGATTTTTATTTTAAAAATTCTGAGATATGTGAACCTTTAAGAAAATCAAGTCGAAATATCTTTCCTGAATTAATACCTTCCCTCAAATTCATAAAAACATATTTGAATCGCTTTCGAAAACAAACTTTCTTACAATCAATACGAAAATATTTAATATTGATCATGAAAGAAATATTTGAAAACCTACTTTGATAATCCTTAAAATGTGGGTGTAAATACTGTGTGGAGAAAAGAGTGTGAAAAATATCTTATTAGGATGTCAAATAAAGTTCTCACCTCTGTAAAATATTGAAATTTGCCATGAATGCTACTTTTCTCTACTTTTCCACTTACAATTTCAAAAAAAAAAAATATTATATCAAAATCTAATTTATAATTAAACTGAAAATTGCTTGTTCAATCTGCCAGCAAATTAAATTGGTGTTGGTAGAACAGTGAAGTCTTGTAAGGCTGATTTGACGGTTTCATAAACCGGACGATTTTCATCAGGACAATAACCATCAGATGCACATAAGGACTGCAATTTCGAAATATAACTATCAAAATGTTCGTGACTGATTTTATCCGTAGAGTTTGTAGTTGTTGTAATTGCAGAACTGGGCGCCAATGTTGAATGTGTTGAACCTGTCGTAATTACATATCCATCAGTCGTTATAGCAGCACCGGGCCCTGTACTACTCCCATTAATTGTGGATCCGGTTCCATTTGGTATTCGAACATGCTCCAACAAGGTAATTACGTTGTTTCGAAGGCTTTCATAATAATTATTTAAGTTGCTACTCCTCTGAGGAGTTATTGCATTCTCCTGGAAATGAAAGAGAAAATCTGATTACTAAATGTGAGCATCGAAACAGATAAAAGTGAGTGAAATTGAATTTGTTTTTCCGTATATATATTTTTCAGGTGTATGTAACCCTTGCTTTGGCAAATGACCAAATCTCACTGTCCGAACCATCTACCCCTTAGATGGAATTTTGTTAGATAATCAAAAAACTTAAATCTGGGCAGGACTAATCCGCCGTATCTCAGTGCGGCACAAAAACCAACTCTGTTTACATTCACCACAAAAAGGTGCCCTCTTCCGAAAAAAGGGGTTGATTTAAATGCCTGTGCCTGAAGATAAAAAGATAAATTTCACTAGTAACTAACTTGGTCGCATACTGAAACTATTCTGAATTAGACAAACACAAAAAGTAGTGCAGCGACGACTAAAGGTACGTGGAAAGGTGAACTTCAAAGCGGACATTCAGCAGCGGTCGTGATATTTCCTGCAGTTATTCCAAAAATGTCCATTTCCTCTTCGAAGTCTAGTTGGCACTTAAACTACTGGACTGAATAGAGCAAATATTTGCGGCAGAATTGAAGGGATGGTCAGAGAATTTTGGAAAAGATTTCTTGACATATTCAGTGAATTTTAATGTTAGAAATTTGATTTTACTCGTCAGGGCACCCATTCACACTTCCTCCGCCCTTTGTTGCATTTTAATGAAAATTGGTTCAGTTTCATTCTCCCCCCACTTGTGAACGGAAAAAGGGGTTTACAAAGTAAAAATTTTGTTCCGAAAAAGTTAAACGAAGTTCACTTGTCGATAAATTAGTTTATAGGGAACATCCTGAAATTCCAAAGAGTAAAACTAGCAAATTGATTGCAGTCCACGGTGAAAGGAGCCCATATAAAGTAGGAGTATCTCACCTCACTTCAGCTTCCCTCAAAATTAAAAGTACTTTAGGAACGCTTTTGAACAAAGGGAATAATTGACCAATTGGACAAATGTTAGCATTGTTGAGGGAGGATTTTGTTGACTTTTGGGAATTCGGTTGCCGACCAGATATTCCATGAATGCTGAGAGCGTTCCCCATACCCCAATGGATCCTTCGGATCCATTAAAGTTGTGTAAACGTTAATTAGAGTGAACTGTGAATAGTCGTAACGACTAATTTTCCTCCTCTTTGGCTGGTTCCTTTCCAAAAAGGGAAAATTTTCCTACTTTTCCCATTGAAGGCTACTTCCTGCAAATTCTACGGATGAATAAACTTTTTTACTTGTGCATGACTCTACATGCCTAAGTACAGATAAGATTTATTACGTTCACTACATTTGCACACTATAAATTCCCTCATTCGTCTCGTCCTCGACTTCTTTTTGGCTTTTCGTGCAAAGGAGCCTAATTAAAAGAAATTTACTGTCGGTGAGAGGGCTCCGCTTTGAGAGCAACATGTTTAAGAAAATTAGCAGCACTCTCAAGTCAATGAGACGAAAATAAAATCAAGTAAAAATATTCGGAATGAGGTAAAAATCTACCTACGTACCTGACAGTGTCGGCAAAGTTTCTACCTAGTTGGCGCATTACACATTGGAGTGGAACTCCAGAAGATAAGATCTAACTCAGCTAATTACGGAGAACTTCAGAAACTTTTGTAATGATAAGTAAATATTTTGCTAAATATACTTAGATTCTTGGATGCTGGTGAACGTAAGAAACTGAGGCTGGTGTCAAGTGCCAGATGGTAGTGTTGGGTTGGTTTTCATATTCAGAAATAATTAGGTTCTTGTATCATTATAATTTTTCTTCTTTTCTTATTAGGAAAAAAAAATGTCAATACTTTTCGATTTGAAATGGGACGCATCTTGAAGTAAAATGTGAATGAAAAATTGCAGGGTGGCTGAGACTTATATTAAATTAAGCACTGTGTTCTCAACACACTGAGCTTATTATACATACAATATTTGAAACAACCTGTAAAACCTCTAAAGCACCCAGGCCTTTAAATAAAATGATACTGGATTCCAGATAATTTTTTTAGTTAAAATGCTTCTAGAACTACGACAATAAAGAGTGTACATAAAATCATTCATCATTCATCCAATTTATCCTAAGTTAATAACGAGGGTAGTAGTGGTTTCGATCATAAGTTCACATCCAACCAGAAAAGATCGCTGGGTGCAACCAGTGGCTAAGGAAAATCAGGTAATAGGAAGTGTACTTTTAATAAAAAGCCACTATGACTTTGTTAAAGATCGATAGCAAGTAGTAGACGTACCTGGGATTTTTGTATAGGTAAATTTAGGCATACTCAGCTGAAGAATAAAAGGAGGCTTAAGACGGAGAGTCACAACACTAGAAGCAGCAGCTGAAGGCAGCTTGAGAATTTGGTCCCATACTAACTGAAACTAAGAAGACATACAAGGAAGACTCAGAAAGAAATCGGGCTAGCTATTCACGCTAAGCTCACTAAACCACCCCACACACGCTAATGAAAGGAAAAAGGCAAAAATCTGTCTACAAACGCTAGGTCACTATTTCAGGGTGGCAAAATGCTCAGAAAGGTGGATTTCATAAGTAGTAGGCTGCAAAAATACAACGAATGGCCTCTTGTATTAGTGTTACCAGAGCTATTCCGGCAAGTGCTACTAGGTTGCAAGGAAGCTCCAATATCTATGCACCCTCAGACAACGAGACTACGTTCAAAGTGCATAAATTTAAGCTTGTCTGCGATTGACTCCAACCTTTTAAACACGAAAAAGAACAAGAATACTTATGTGGGCGTCGTAAAGGTAATGAAACGGCTGATAATCTGGCCAGTCGAAAAAGGCCTTTTTCGCACTAGAGCCTTATAGGGGTCGCGCAAGATCCCACTTCAAACGAGCTCTTAAAAACTGCAAGAAAATATAGCACTCGCTTTAGTGAAACAGAATTCAAAGACTAAAGACGAAGTGAAGCTGGATGGGAATTCGATATTAATTTATCAAACAAAGACAACAAATTTGGACAATTTAACTCGTTTTCAGAAAACTTTGTATAACAGTTAAGCCTGTTTTATTAGTTAACATTCTGTTAGAGTATGCCAAAGAAAATCAGGAAAAATTAACTTTAGCGAGACTTTGAGAAGTAACTGTCCTCTGATTAGATTGATTCCAAATTTGGTTCACTAGGCAGTTGTTATACGTATTACACTAAAAACTTGTTTTGTCCACAGTAAAGTTGCCATTCAATCTACTTTCAGATTCTGATCTATGTCCCCCTTGTTATCAATAGGACACTGTCTAAACCATGGTTTCGACATCCAAGCTGATATTTACTTGTGTATGAAGATGCTAAACGAAAATATTGTCATTTATAGACTCCAAAATCTCCCCTCCTTTCAACTTTAAACATTGAAAAAAATACGTGCAATAACAACACGGGTATTCGTCTCTCAATTGTCGGAACTCTAAACAAAACCTTTGGCCATAAATTAGGAAAATATTGAATAAACGTATCCTTGACGCTGTTATAGTCGACTTTCAAGGGATTTTAATGGTTGAACTCGCATTAATTTCTTTTTGGGTCGGTGGAAACTCTAATTTGCGTCTGTGCCCATCCACACCCCCATCTCTATTGTTGGTAACCGTTTACCCTGTTACGTAAATCAGCCTGGCATGTGTGCACCAGGTAAACATTAATGTTTCAGTTTGACTGCATTTTTGCATTTAAATTAGGACATTAACCACTATATCGCATGAACGAAACAGTTTTGTAAAATTTCAACCCCAAATGATTTATCGCCATCACAATAACATCAGTAGGTGGGGAACGTTTTTGGCTCCCAGGGTAATGAGAGTTAATGCAAGTTAGTCAGCGCCAATTTGATAGATAAATCGAGGTGGTATATGAATACCGTCCCGGAGAACTTAGTCCATAATCAGTTTTCCACTTTTACATAATTACATTGGATTTACGTGAATAAGAGTCACGACTTCAGCAAGACAATTTGTTAGCGTGAACATATTTGCTTCCCTCACGTGTTTGTAGGTACTTTAAAGAGTCCCCAGAACGCTGTTCAAACTACTTCGGTTCAATGCTCATGTTGAATACTTGTAATTATATTTACTTGTCCATCAGTAAATAAATCATCAGACGTCTATTCGATGGGAAATCAATAAATTTTTACGGTCACATTACGAATGTAACTCCACATTGGTCTATCAGGCAATGCGAACGTCAGAGATGTATAATCAGTCGTATCCAGCTAAAGGGAGCGAATAAGAAAGTTTTGAGAAAACTTTCTTAATTTGATATCCTTAGCATGCCATTCAACGCATATGCTCATACTGGAAGATATACTCTGTAGCATACATTTTAGTCTCTGTTCGTCTTTTCCTTAATTTATAGCCATTATTCGAATTTGTATTCGATAAGGTTGTTCGGAGTGCATTCAGGACCTCATCGTCTCTTGGCCACCACCTACAACGTGAGTGCTTCTGGCAAAAACATGTACATTCCTTGAAGTCTTCGAGTATTTGTATGCCTGCCCATTTATACAACTATACATATGTACGTATGTACGTATATGTCAAGTTATTTGAATAGAAAGCAGTCCCTTTGTATAAAAGTCATAAGGTTTCAACCTATGTACGGATTTGCTGCACAGTTTCAAATTGATTTTATGGAATTTTGCTTGCTCTCCTCTAAAGGTCCAAGGTCTTGGATAAATTGAATTTCTTAATTGCTTCCAGTGATAGCCGAATCAGTTAACAACGTTGTGAATTAGTCTTCTTTAAAAAAATAAATCTCAGGATTTTATTCTACTGTTGACAGAGAATTACAATTTCTCAGTTCTTTGTTGCAGACTTTTAAATCTAGGAAGGTTCGATTTTAAATCCCTTTAATTGAACTTATCACATACTTCGCGGAAACATGGTAAGAATCAATGCATAGTGATTTTGGGGTATGTTGATAAGCTATGGAAATTATGAACTGAAGTTATAAGCAACGAAGCTAGTATGTATTTAGAAGATCATTAAGTTTTTCCAAAATGTTAAGTGGTTATGCTGTCGGATCGGAATTCGAATAGAAGACATACTTAAACAAAATGCGATTCAGATACCACTTTTATCTCTAGTTAGAGGTTGGCAGATGCCCGAGAATATTCCCTACTATCCTCGCCCTGATTAAAGGCTTGGCACCGGTAGATGTCATCAGTGATGCTGTTTTGCTCCCATTCTATCCTCTTTTCCTTCCTATTCTCCTATCCTGTTTTCATTATGTACAAAGGATGAACTTAAGCTATTATACTAAACCGCAGTGAAAACTTCACCAGTATGACACTGTCCCTCTTCCCTGAATTGGGTCGACTGTGTCAGATCCGAGCTTTCCTAAATGTAACTTCCACAGGAGTCCTAGCTGCCGGTACCCTTCTCTCATCAGTGCCGCTTATATATTCACTTTTATATATTTTTCTCTGCCCATATCAGCATCCCTGTCCCTCTGAATCCTAAGGGTGCAGGTGAATTGACTGCCTCACCCTCAGGACAAAACGTATATAGGTGAAGGACAACATTATTTAGTTCTACCAAAGATGACGGACTTACGATACTATAAATCTGTAAATAAGTTAATGTAATCAATTTATTCGGTCCTAATAAACAACTTATTTACCTACTGCCTCTTATTGCCTCCACAGAAAATAAAAAGCAGTAAAAGTACCGCGGTACACACTTAAAAGCTCTCTCAGGACAAATGCATTTTAACGCGTAATTCTCTCACGAAAGCTTCTTTATTAATTGCGGCAGTGAAAGCATTAAAAGCTTCAAAGTTCTCTTGAATCGCCTAAGTAGGCAGTCACTTAAAGCCACAGTTAGAATTTACCAAAGAACAAGTTTGATTCAGAATAAAAAAAATAATTGATACTAAAACTGAACATAGATTATACCGTGGATATTGTATGATATTATTTAATAAAAATATAAATAGGTCTTTCGATATTAAAAATTTAATACAAACCATTACTTAGGTCAGAATTTTTAAAATCTCAGATATTCGATATTTTAAAAATGTCCCTTGGATCTTTATTTAAACATTTTAAATTACTTTTACTCCCTTTTTCTTTTCTACCATATCCTAAATATTCTTAACACATGAAATCCGAGAAGAGTATTAATTAATGCCTTTTTCTCCGACTAGTGGTAGAATACGCGAAGGGTATTTTTGACCGATTTTGTAATCTAGTGGTTATTGAAGGGTAAGGTATTATTACTCGCCATGTTTTGTTAAATATTTTTAGCAATACATTTAAACTAATTATTTTTACGAAAAATCTTGCATTAATATTCTCCCGAACAAAATCCTTCCAAATTTGTTGTAACATGACATGTGGTCTAAATCACTCTACCTATCGAAAAATTATTCCTGCACCTGTTCATATTTCTAAGTAGGTACATGAAAATCATTACAGTGAAAAAGTACTGCGCCTATAGCAAGCCGGTGTAATTAATTTTTTAATGAAGTTTACAAAGCCCGCGGGTATTCACTCATATATGAAAGTTTATTGGGTGTGAAGATTGCTTCAATAAATTTAGGATTTGGAAAAGTTGGTTTTGTTACAGGATTAGGAAATTAATTAAAAACTTCTTCAAATTTTCGTTTTTACGAGGGATGAAAATTGAAACCATCTGTAAAGGTTTTAGTGTATTTTACAAGAAGAACGCGGTTTTCGATTTTGCAAAGCACGCATACTCATGCCAAAAATAATCAACA
>QYTT01093628.1:0-15879 GCA_006980735.1 Dasypogon diadema | reverse complement strand
AACAGGGTTTTGGATTTTGATTAAGCATTTTTATACTCATTTTCAATTTAGACCTGAAATGTAGCACCAATAATGGTCGCCAGAGTTGCAAAGAAGTTACAAGTTGCACAAAAAAATACAAAGAAAAATTCCTTTCATCCGCATCCGCAATTCACATTTCACTTTTTTTTACATGAAAAGGTCTGCCTGGTAACCTTAAAAATGAAGTTAAAATATTTTAGAAATTTTGATTGAATTTTTTACTCCTTTTTTACTTGCCTTTGTCAGCAATATATTATGCTGCTAATTTAATAAAAGTTTTTTGTTCGTTCTTCCTCTCGCTCTCTAAAATAATTGGAGGCAAGAAAAATGTGTACAAATTAAAATATCCGCCGACACCACCCCCACATTAACCGTATATTCATCCTCTGTAAATGTAAGGGTTAGAATGAAAACTGTTGGGTGCCTTTAGTATGCTTCTAAATGTATTATTAAATTCGTTTCATCCCTAAGGAATATGAATATGACTTGAGATGTAATTTATAGTCGAAAATAAGCCAATGGGAAAATCATCTACAAAAAAGGTAAAGTTTTGAATTTTAGAAACAATTTAAAAAATTTTCTGACAATAAAACCCTTAGTATTGTATTTATTGATAAGATGCATTTTAGGGCTGTTTTTTAATAAAATTATAAATTCCGGGAAATAAGGGAGGTAGCTACCTGTTTTTGGCAGTGAAAATTATACATTAGGAACTCACTTCTAGATATAAAAAATACCTCTGATAAGACAACGTACAAAAACGAACACTATAATCCAATGTAGGTGGAACACCGTGAGCCCAATAGTCTTTTAATGAAATGGAAAATAGGAAGTTGCCATAAAACAAAACTTAATAATAATAAAATTTAAGGTACCTAAGAAGAACTGAATATTCCCAGCATTTCTCCAAGAATGAGAGAGCATCTTTAGAAGTCTTTGGGTTTTATTTCTGTTTAAAAATTAACCGGAAGCCAAGAAGATGTCCAATAAATGGGAAAAGCAACAGACGGCTACATTGAGTAGCTTTCTAGCGTTAAAGAATTCTTGTTATATTGAGGCTTGCAGTGTTGTAAACAAAATTTCCCATTCACATTCCAATTTCATTCTTGTGAATCGATTTTTTTAATTCCATTCCTTTTTAATTCTAAAAGGGAGTTATTAAGATGGATCATCATTCCAAATAATGATGTATGGAATTGTAATTTCTCGTTAATCCGAAGGAGGTTACCAACAGAATTAAAATATAATTGAGAAGAAATTACCCTGGAATTACAAACTAATACCAATTCGTTTTCAATTCCCTTTCTAGAGGAATTGAAAAGGAATTAATAAATTAAAACCGATTAGTAATTCCGCGGTAATTCATTTTCAATTACATTTCAATTCATTTGGCAATCTCAGTTGAATATATGACGTGTTGCAAGTTTGTATATCATTCACTACCTACAATAATAATTGATCTTAATAATTCTCATTCCAAATTGAAATAAATGGATTTAGAAATTTCAAATTAAAATTAATTTTTCCCAAAAATGAGCATTTTTTAGAAAAATCGGATTTTGTTCAAGCATTGAAAGACAATCCACGTGGATATCGCATTGTATAAAATTCTAAAAATAGCTTTTCTCTTATTTAGGTTCCACTGGATAAAAATTATGTTGATTACAATGTTGTATAAAATACAAAAGAAGGATCTAATAGTCAATTCTGTTTTAGGTTCTAGTGCATACCCCACGCCAGAATCTATTATATTCGTATTTTCCAACCACAACACCGGGGCCAATTCTATCAGTATATTCTTTTCTACTTCGGTGCAGTCCAGTATCGCTACTAATCACAAATCCCTACACTCAAATTTTTTTTCTGGTTTTAATGACAAGCAGCTATTTTTCATAGTAACTACCACCGGATTTGCTCATTTGATATTTTATTTACTATTTTTGTTTTTTCTTCCATTTTTTATCCAAGAAAAATAGAGCATGCTCTAGAATTGCATTCTTTTAAATTTTACTACATCTAGTCGGAGTGTTGGATGTAGAGGCAGCAAAATTGTTATGTGGTGAATACACCATACTTAGAATAGCGCCTATAAATGGTTTTCCTCCCTTAATGTGATCCCAATATGAAGAAGGCTTTAAAGAAAAACTAGTTTCTAAAAATGAAGGACTGCATAAAGCAGCAGAAGAGTAATTTTCAAACAAAAATAAAATCTAAGCTCCAGCTGTTATTATTATTTTTATATCACATATGAAACCCAAAGAGTCATAGCTACACTTCAACATTGGGAGAAAATATCTTTGTAGTGGGGACCTAAAATCTTAACCCTTTTGATGAATTTTCTATCAGATTTAGTCCATAAGTTCCCGCAGATTTCCTCTTAATAATTTCTTTGCGTAATTTTTCATACAAAAGAGGTAAACAAGTTTCAATTTTATCTGGTTTTCTTAAACTATAAACAATTAGTAATTTTAAAGTCAGTTTTAAAAGAGATCGCACAGAGTACAAAAGCCATGTTTTATATTTTTGCTTTAAAGGTGGTAAAAGTAATACCGTGGCTGCTGCAGAGGTAGAAACACTGTTATTGTAAGAACTGTACAAAAGTGGTTTTAAAAATTTAGAGATGAAGGGACGATCTATCGAATTTGACGAAAAGGCCTTAGAAGAGCTGCAGGAGAGAGATAACCAAGCTTGACGGAAGATATAATTACACAAAAGTTAAAATCACTGCCACACAAAACTGCACAGCCACAACAAAAGATATAAATTTCTTTCTATATACTCTTTAAAGTATCTACAATGCTCTCAGGTAGAAATTTAATATTTTTTGGTTCACGAAACATCCCTGATGTTAATCGCCAATCAATCAATCACGCGTAACATTTGCGATATTTGCATCGGTGATACATCAGCACATTACTCTCCCTGCAGGACCTCCCTAACGTGATGAAAACGCTACACCAAGGCACAATATGTGTGGTAAATCGACAAAATCACCTCAGAAAGCCACAATTTATCAATTGCCTGATATTTCACGGTTGAAACATTGACACTAAGTGAGGTGGGGGAATTTCTTTTCCGATGTAGACGATTTTTGGTAATCCTAAGCCGTTTTCTTAAGGCACTTTTGATGAAAGATTTTCCTTTATACTCTCCAACATTCGGGAAATGTTTAACAAGGAACAGTACAACGTACACTGGCCTTGCCTTAAGGTGGAAGTTTTTGATGGTTAGAGTGGTAGCGGGTATCCTTAATCTTTTATGACTTAACCCTTTGCAAACTTTTGAAATCGCCTCAGGTAGTAAAGGAGGCGGTATCCGTTTAAGACTTTCTTATTGTTTAAAGTAAGGGAGGGTGTAAGAAATAGAAAAATTCTACAGAGAATCTCCTGCAGGCTAATTAATTAAGGACGGCTATAAAATCTTAAAGAATAGCTGCACTCAGCGATGCCCCTCTTTACAAAAGAAAAGGAAAGAGTTAAGTAATAATTACGAATTTACAGTCGTCGCACTTGATCATCGTCCATTATGAGCGTAGAGGACTACTATAGCAATTCCCTAACGTTGAATTTATTTTTATTGGTAGATGTTGCAATTGTTCATGAGTTTGTATATATGCGTATATATATATATATAATTTTGAAGTGAAATTCACTTAGAAAAACACTTGAAAAATGTCCACATGAATAGAAAAAGTCTTTCTAGGTGAATGAGAAAAATGTTTCGATCACAGCAAATGATTTTGATCATCATTTATGATGATATGATTATTTTCCAAGTAGGTTTTGAACTAAAAATTCCACTTCATCATAATTCGTAATAGCCTCTGTGTAAAAATATTCAAATTGGAGAAAATTTTTGGACTATTTGTTGTAAGTGTCTGTGTCACGGAAGTGAGACTTTACACAATCTGCACCATTAAGCAATAAAAGTGAGCCATGAACTTCGTCAGCGGTTCACCCCACTGCAAATCCTTACCACCAACAGGAAGTGCGGAATAACGGGCAGACGAACTAACGAAGATTGCCTACAGGGTTCTTGAGTTCACCCAGTGATTTCCACCGAACTTAGAACAGATATATACCAGCTGGAAGAAAAATTCATCTGGTATTCTGCCACCGAATTGAAGAATTCCAGTAGGTCAGAAATAAACAAAAACAAAAACTTTGGAGTCCGGTTATCAAAACAAGTTGAGCTTCAACGTCGCAACTGCTTTCTCAAGTGAGAGAACTCTATCCAGGCAATCCCTGTTTCTTCTGTGAGAGAAAATTTTGGTGGTGTCAATATAGAGCGCAAATTTCCCCATATTCGTCAATTACCGAAGTGGGTTCCATAGACATTTTTTCACTGGAAAATATATTCGGTTGGAGCCTCCTCCTTCTTTGGCCAGCACTACTGGTTTGGGAATACAAAGTCGAAGCTATGCTTGTACGTTTGAGCTATCAACCACTTTTTGAGAGTCTCGTAATGCGGGAATAACTCTGTGTGCCACTAGGCTCTACAATGGAACGGCAGTAAACGAATTGAAGTCAATTCCTGAATGTCAATCGAAGGTAAAAACAATTGTATAGTTCGAATCCCCCGAGGATGGATTTCCCACCGAAATTTGTCTGAACTAAGTACATATTAATTCCCTTGATGTAATCTGTACAACAGACGAATCCTAGGCATACGTCTATGAAATCAAAAGACGACTTCTCAGAGTCGTTGATGTAATGATCGTCACACCCGGATGTCAATTAAGCGGAGGTAAGGCAAAAATTTTATAATCATGTATTCCGTTCCAGTTCCGTGAATATGTCCTGCGATTGCTGCACAGCATTTCTTGGGTCCTTTAAACGTAATTATGCTACACATTCAAAGGAGTGCAAAATTTAGACTATGCCTGGACGATTCTACCGACAAAACAAACCAATTAAGTCAGAGTATCTTAAAATAAATATTTTATATTTGATATTATACAAAAACAAGAATTCTTGTTTTCCTTCTAATAAAAACAATTTTAGAACTTTTCTGATTTATATTCGAGAAAAAATGCGTTTAATTTAATTTTTTAATAAATGTATGAATACTCAAAGCCTAATGGCGTTGATGGAAAGCAATTTTCAAACTCTTTTTAGGATAATTACCAAAATTTAAAAGAAAAAATTACACATTTTACAAATAAAATGAGTTAAGGACTTGGGGTGAGAACGATCGAAACAAGTGAAAAATCTGTTGATCAGTAGCTGTTATTGCATGCATTAACAATAAAAGATACTTTCAAATAATGCTGATGTGATTCAACTATTTGACATTGCTTATGAATCTCTCATTTACAATACTTTCAACTGCACTGTCACTGAAGTTCGGGATTCCACGTCTAAATAGTAATGAAAAGCATGCCAATGAATTATACAAATAAACAGAGACAAATGAAAGAAAATCAGTTGCAAAATGTGTGTGCCAATAACATTAACAACATGTGATAGTACTTAAGAAATAATTGCAAACGATCTCACCATTAGACTTTGACAAAATTCATATATTAAAATGTATAATTAAAGAAACAAAGCACAAAAACTTCTTACCTGTTTTACATAAGTGAAGTCTTAGAGAAGATATTCGGCACCGAAACAAAACGTCGCGTAATCTGAATATAAACAGGTAGAAAAATTGGTTTTAACTTTTTGTTTAACAATTGTTATTAGCACACACATTTTAACGAAGACTTTACTAATTAAATTGTTCAAATGAATTTACATCTCAAAGCGAAATCAGAAGGATCATAGTAAATCAGATATTACACGTAAATAATACATCGCAAAACGAAATTTCTCATTTCACTCCGGATAATTTTCGTTTTAATAAATTCAAAGGCTTAGTTATCGTGATGTAATTAATTACACGACTCACCTGTATATCCTTTAGGGTATACCATGGCTACTTCATCAAATTTAGGTTTTTTGATTCCTTGTGCTGCTGACGGACAGCCCGAAAGAGATCTGTGCGTCAGAAATGTTCCATTTATATGACCCGTCCCATCACATCCTGGCGTTGGACAATTAACTCCGTCAAATTTCATCGCTGTAGCAGCTGCAACTGCTGCTTTATGCTGCTCCACTGTACCTCCATTTTCCAGGACTCTCATTTTATTCCTGTTCGCTATAGGACACCCTGATGCGCTGTATACGAAACAAAAGATTAATTGAATAATTTAATTACACTACGAAAATTATATTTGCATTTTTATATATTTTTCTGTACTGTACAATAAAATACGGAAATTAATTTTTATCAGGATGCACTGAAAGTTTACAAATGTGCCTTTGTTCTCACATTGTTTATTAAATTTTATTCAATTCATTAATAGCATTGCTCACTTTAATCTCTTCGGCTAAATTTCACATTTTATATATTTTTCCAGTGTGCGTGTGTGTTTTCGTAATAGCTGTAATTTCAATAGAAACTAATCCTGGGCATGTTTTACATAAATAGAACACTTTTAGTAAACAATATAAAACAATAAATTAATATTTAAATCTGAATTGAATTCTCGTGTCATACAAACCACAATACATGTAACTTAAGCCTATTACAGAACAGAAATTATATAGTTATCACATTCAAAGGAACTTTGCATTATAAAAAATATAAGAGGTACAATTTATGTCTGTTGTGTTTTATTACATTTTATTACATTTAACAATTCGAATACTTAATTTCTGAAATGATATCAATGCCTACAGTATTTACTTAATGTAAAAATATTATGCTAGCGAAATAAATGATTTTCTTAAACATTAACAACAACAGATTTTAGTGTGATCTTCTACAATCCTAGTCAGTCTTCTGAAGTATAAGGATCTTCGTACCAATGTGCAATGAATACAGTCATCTGTAAATTTTTCTAAATCATTTATAAAATTATAATAAATAGTGATGAATTCCAATCAATTTCCTTATATTCTATCCGGCTACCATGTTATGGTTCTATTACGTCATAGAGCAATAGTCCTTAGCCTTTGGCATAATCTAAAAATACTAAAAATAGAAGAAGTGTTAACACAATCCAAAGGAAAGACGAAAGATTACCAGCAAGCCCCTAAAGCTCAGATAATTTTCGGTAATATTTAGAAATTTATGATAAGAAGGAAATGTTTTTGTAAAATGAAAGTTGTAAAATTTTGGAATAAACTTTGGGGTAAACACAAGTATCAATTTTAACATTTTTCTATGATAGTTAGCTACAACCGTTTTTGTAAAAACTTCGACTCCAATTTTTATTTGAATCTTAAAAAATATTTATTCCATTTTAATCATTCCTTTTTGTCAGGTTCCCATACCTCACAGGATTCCTTATATTTCTCAGATCATGAAACAATATAACACAAATACACAAAGATAACGACTTCCCGAAGGAAACTAAGCACAAGTGTGAGACCACTGCGCTCCTTGAAACGGATAGATTCGGCCACGCTCAACCATGTACTCTGGGGCGCCCATCCTCCAATTAGCAGGCCAGAACCAAGGGGTCCCAGTTGGCGTTAGAGGCTCTTAGTTCCGTCACGATTGTTTTGTTATTTTTCGGGAATCTTTACACAATATTTTCTGACCAAATTTTAATAAAAGTGGCCAAGAGAATATTGATTTATGAATTTAGAAGATATGGAGGCACGAACCAACTACAAGCAAATAATTTCGTTTGTGTTTCCAAACATTTTGGATAAATATTCAAAATATTTCGAATTTTTTGTCTATAGAGATTGTCGAAGAATAAATGGCTTTAAACCTTAAAAAAAACAATTGTTTAGTTCAATAAAAAAAATGTCTGGTATCTTGGAATCTATTTAATGTGTTGCTGTTATTATTTCCTTATATTTGTATGCACTACTATAAATTATAACAAAGACCCTACGGAATCCTGAACAAGCAAAACATTTTACTTGAATGAAAATGTATTGCGCGGTCCTTTAAATCCCTGCTTGAATTTCTTTATCATTTTAATTTTCAATTTATGTAATTTGTTTTTTCACGAATAAATTTTGCTTTTTGATATTTTTATATTAATGAATGACGGAATTAAAATTAGTAGCTCATGAAAAAACTTTAAGTACATTTTATAGTCTTTATTGTTGAATATAATTTACAGAAATTAACTTATAAAGTAACATCAACTTTTGTTAAACTGAGAAATACCTTAAGGATATGATTTGACAAGGATATTAAAAGTCATACTTTTTTACTTTTTGAGGATATCAAATATGTCTTGTTTTGAAAAATCTCAGTGTCATTAACATATTTTACATTATTATTAGTAGAGCATAACATACCTCAATTATTTTGAAATTCTGCTTAGTATTTATCAATTAATTCGCTAGCTTTTGCAATTGTATTTTCACCTATAAGAGTTTATAATTTTCAGTAAATATTTAATATCTTAGAGTTCCTTATCTAATAATTCAAAAATGTTCCAAAAAGTCCGTTTTTAATCCCGTGAAAATTATTGAGGTTTCTCATGAATCCTTCCCACTTACGAGAACTTGGAATTAACGAGCGATAATAATTACTTGCTATTCAATTTTAACTTGTTTGAACGAAGAAAAAAAAAATGTCTGGTGAAACTACTTCATATCAACGCACAAAATCATCATATACAATGCTTTACCGCATCCTACTTATTCTCTCCAAGTCCAAATTCTCTGAAATACGAGCATCTAAATTATCCATCGCGGTTTGAATGATATACTCCTTGGATGATATCTAATAACAATTGCTACCACAAGATTATTTAGGAATAGGAAATTTTTATATCAATAAGATCGAATATTACTCGATGGTATATAAGCTATATATTAATGGATCTGCTAAGTTGAGTATTAGCATAGTCAGACATACCAGTATGAACGTACCTTATAGCATCAATATCGACTAGTCATAAATGTGCTAAAAATCTCGATAGGACAGTTTGGGGCCTTTCTAGGCTTCCGAGTGTTAGAAAATCACTACCAGCTATAGAAGTATTTACAATAAAGAAGGATTTACAATAAAATGAAACTTTGACATGATACCGTTCTGAGATTTACACAAGAATCTGCACAGGGTATACGTCCTCCAACAAGTTCCAACTAGGCAAGGCATAATTATACCCTAAATGTTATTTAACTCGAAGATAAGATGTTCTGATCAGATATGCATATAACAAATCTTTTTTGGTATGATGATCATTTGAACCCGTTGGGCAGAAGTTTAACTGATTCCAAAGAAATAGTAGTAAAGCTAGAATTGATGACTCTAAGTCTAAAATGGGTGAATAAAAATCAATAAATAGAAAATAAAGCATTTCACGATCTATGATATTAATCTAGGCAAAATCTCACCTTTATAAATTTGATTATTTCTAATATCTCAGAACACAATTTAATTGTACTGACGTGGGAGGATTATACCAAATCTCGCATTATTAGGGCAAACATGTAAATCATGCTTCTATACCTGTGAAATCCCAATGATATCATATATCGAGTAATAATTGGACTTGTTGTAGCGTGCAGCTTGAAAGTATGGATCTTGACAAAAGATAATGCAAGGTATGTTCAGAATAAATAAAAAATATATATCTAACTTAGAGTGGCTCTAAGGCAAGTTACACACTGAGGTTATATATGCCATCACAAAATTCATGTAACAAGTAGGCATATCCCACTAGGTAGTGTATTCATTCCTTCATTAAAATAGTAATGAACATATGTACATTACCATATATTCCCTACACCAATTAATCATTAGAAATTCATAAATTACACTCTAGTACATTATTTTTCATTGATTAATTAACCAAAATGTA
The DNA here is from genome assembly GCA_006980735.1 of Dasypogon diadema. Lineage (NCBI taxonomy): Eukaryota > Metazoa > Arthropoda > Insecta > Diptera > Asilidae > Dasypogon > Dasypogon diadema. The sequence continues at coordinate 6,035 of QYTT01093628.1, read as the reverse complement.
AAGGTAAAAGTATGATTCAATTAAATATTCAATTTGTATCGCTATTCTATTTTGTTGCTCAGAACTAACAAAGAAGGATAACAAAAAAAAACGGAAATATCTTGGATACAATACTTTCTGCATTACCGTATTATTAACATTCTCGATTATGTTACGCTTTGCATTACCTTGTAATTGATACTAACGTTAAGTTATTCTTCGATGAAATTATTCATTACCGAAATCATTATTGGCTTGATATCGTTTGAAAACGATAATAGTGATGAAAATGTAGTTAGAATACGGTACCTACTTTTTACGACGAAAATCTTGGATGCTACCTTTTTACAGAGAAAACCTTTTAAGAAGTTTCACTGTTGTTAAACTCGATTTAAGTAGTCAAAAATTTAAGATATATTGTAGCATGAGCAAATTTACTCAAATTTATTTTTGTTTATTGTTTTAGATAACTACAAAAGAAATAAAATCTTTTCTGTATTCTGCGAATATTAATTATAGAATACTGAACTTGTTTAATTACTGAGAAATTTAGTGAAGATGTTTTCATCGCATAATACATCGATGTTGCAATATCTGAAAAGTGATTATCTCCACTAGCTTCAACTATAAGAGACGATTAAATTGAATAATATGGCCCCAGCTTAAATAAAGAGGAGGATGTCGTTGTAGATACCGAAAGAGGAGTTTCTTGGAGAATATATCGTCGATAAACTTAATCACTTTTTGATTAAATCCTTGATTCTGTCTGCTTGTCATTCCATTAAGAAAAAGAGTTAAACCTTGAGAAATTAACATGTTGTAGTCCTTAACGCTCCTGCATTTAACTTTCTCCCAGTTATTGTTTCTAATGGGAAATTTTCTTGTAGATTTCTTTTTGTTCTCTTTGGGTTTATCTTGTGACAATTAGGCACATTACCGGAGAAATCTTTTTGACTATAGTCTCATCGCTATTGATCACATTGCAACACATTTCTTCTATATTTCCCCTACTTCCATTTTGAATTCCCAGTTGAAAAACAATTTCTTATATAGGGAATCAAAAATTGAAATTTTTTCCCAAGATACTAAGTCTTTTTTGAGTCAGTGCCATAGAATTTTATTGTAATTTCAGTGATCCCGAAAATTGCTTTTAAATAGTTTTATAATGGCTTTGACAATTTAAACAAATAAGAAAATAAAAAAAGATAATAGTAAAGAAAATCTGCAAGGATGTATAGGGAACCCTACAATATATAGGAAATATGCCCGCATATATTATAAACTTTATACCTTGCCAAGCTGCATTTCTTCAAAATATTCAAATAAAAATATTTACTATTATTATATTATAAAGAATTTTTTCCTATCGTGTTAATGGCTTGCGACAATATTGATAGTTTGTTCACTATCATTGATGTTAGTGCTAAAAGAAGAAACAGTAATAACTTCAATTTAAAGTCTTCATACCCATGATATCGAGAGACCAATATTCACCACTAACATTCACTTCGAGACATTTGTGTCTGTATCTTCGGTATCAGAAAATAAGAGGCACACGAGTTTGATGGTAAATATATAGGTAGGTATATTAAAATGTAAAAAAAACACCATCATAAGATTGAGAGATTTATAAGATTACTATAGCCGAAACTGATCAATGTGGATCTTCTTCATTCTTGGTAAGTGGAGTACGGATGCAGAAATCAATTAGGACTGTTTCAATCTGTGCATCAAACTTTAGTTTAAAAAAATTATTTTTTTAAAACAAAAATGCGAATGAATTCATGAGTATCTTCAATATCTGTATCTATAAAATTTGATTTACGTCCAGGAAAAAATGTTATTATAAAAGCAGATCGAAGTCTTACCTTAATATGTGATTCGAGTGAGTCGTATGTGGAAGAAAACTGAGGTTTTTACGCCAAATAAATGACGGTTATTTGCTATTAATCTAAATAATTGTCTTTCCTAGAATTTTCCCAGACTTCTGATCCGAATGGACGATAATATCGGTCACAAAAATGTTTCAAATACTCCTTCAATATATTATTATAACTATATTCATATCCACAATATTTAAGAGGAATACTGCAGCTGATAAAAAACATCAAGCCATTTTTTTCAATATACTTATAAATTTATGTGTATCAATAAATTGAGGTGAAATTAGATCATGGCGAATGTGAGGTTGTTAAATCTTTTACAAGATTATAAATTTTGTGTTTCTCTTGCAATCTACCTACCGAAAGCTTTAACAAACTGAATTTCTGTTATTAAGCAATATTTTCTATTTTTCATATAAGCGGATAGTAATATTTATAATTTTGTAATTAACTTGAAACTTTTCGAATAACATTACTACATTATTCTGCTTTGCTAAATTTTACTCCTAATTAATATGGAACCATTATAGGAAAGTTTAATAGAATTTTTGTTAATCACTTTGTGTTACTACTTTTAAATGGTGCATTTTATTCTTATTTAAAATCTTCAATATATGGAATTTATATCTTTACCACTTAGAAATAGAGAAGAATGTAAAAATCTTCAATGCACTTACCTTCTATGTGATAAAAATTTGCCTGTTGAATGTCCGGAACCATCACATCCTGGAATTGGGCACCTGTAAAATTACAAAAACCCCACAGAAAAAAGGTTTCATTTAATTGAAATTCTAAAAAAAAAATGAACAAATGAAAAATAAAAGGTTCCTTCCTACCTTAATGGCTCGGAATCCTGACCATCACGTGGTTTACTTTTTGGTTTGTTCGCACGTGGACACCCAGATAAACTGCGATGAGATGAGTAGTTACCAGTTACGTGACCAGACCCATCACAACCGGGTGTAGGACATTTAAGTTCTTGTGAATGCGATTGCAGATGATTCCTATCGCTACGTGGGCACCCCGTTAAACTGTAAGAACACAAAAAGAAACATTCATGAAACATTCATGTGCTACAGGATGTGAGGTTAGGTAGGGATTAGAAGCCATACCCCAGCACCTCAGTGAGGTGAACGAAAATCCCGAAAATCAATTAAGCAGGTGCGTTACCCCGTCCGCCTTAATTATGCTAATCTGTGTTTTAATGGAATAATTTTCGAATAAATTTTATTAGAAATTTCAACTTTTCAGACAGACGTTATTTTATTGTGCGATAGGACCATAAACTGGCTACAACAAGATACGACGTACATGATTGTACAGGACACATTTTATTACATGCAAACTGCTCCGTGAGGCTCATGTTAAAGACTCATCCATATGAGTGCTTTAGTCGAGAATATTTTGCGATATTATTATAAGAGGCATGGGAGTCTGGTATGGGGAGCACCGAAGCCCTATCTTCGGAGCCATACTGGAGACATTTTGATTTTCTGCTAGAACTGGATTTTAATATATGCATACGTGTGTATCCGTATATGCAAATGGTTGGAAACAGCGACCCTTCAGTATCTCATTCGAATATCCACTTCCGATTATTCATGTGCTGGTACCCTTGGGGGCTAATTTTCTTTTATCTTCATTGCCACTGTGAATTATCTGAATATAAAGCACAAAAACTTTTCCTGTTCGTTCGTTCCAAGGATACATGCTGTAATAAGAGCTTCCTTGAATTAGCTATTGGTGATCGAATATAATTGCAGATTTCACCAAGTCTTGGGACAATGGGCTGAAAATGGAATCATTACATTATCGTAAATTTCGCATGATGGGCACCTAAATCGACTTTGGGATAAAGATTTTCATCAATTACAAAATTTGGAGGAAAAGGGGATGTGTGCCCGACATGTGTGCACATAAAACATAAAATATTACCCCAACTTAGATCCCCACTACAAGTTCTTTACAATTTTCTTTAAGACAGATTACACTGTTTTGTCGGAAACCAATTTAAAAGAAAATTGAAAAAATCCAATTAAAATGTCTGCATTTTCTCATGTTGAGTTGAAGATAAACTCAATAATGACGGCGATTATGAACACTCCAATTACGTAATCCCTTTTCGTACATTTGGGAGTAATACTCTGAGATCCCTTATCCCTTGGCTTTTTTTGGCAGTTTTATCTCACATTTAAGGACTTGCAAACAAAACCAATATCCATCCACAAAAATCCAATAAATCGGTTCCCGTCTCTTCAAACCAACCAAAAAATAAAAAGTTTTCGTCAGATAAGGCTAATCGAAACCACAGACAGCCCACCTTCTTGATTGGTGGTCAGTTAATGTAGTATTCCTGATGGGAACACTCATTTCAGGTTGAGATTAAGCGGACACATCCTTGTTCAAGGGAATCAGGATTTATTGAAATTTTATCGTTTGAAGTATTTTTGATTTGAAATTATTTGAAGGAAAGGTATTTTTCATTGACATTTTGATGTGATAGAAGGTTATTCTAATTCCAACATTATTTATAACGTAGTATATTCTAATTGGTACTGTTAGCCATGAATGGATAGCAGATTTAATGCAAATATCCCAAGCACTTTTTGGTGGTGTTCGATGACATTGCTAAATTAGGATTTACAGATATTTCCTGTTTTCCTCTTTATCTCAAATTTTATCGGGTGTTTCTTAAAATAATATTCTGTCCTAGTTAATATTTTGTGGTGAAGAAAGTGAGGGCTCCAGTCCAACATAAATTATTTAACTAGAAAACCTTCGCTCGTCTTTCATACTTCAAATATTTTAATAAATCCTGATACCTAAGACAGGTATTAGAATTAATCGCGTAACTGGTATGCTATTTTTCAACTACGGTTTTTAATTACGGGAATATGTGTTACAATTACCGTTATTGTAAGAACGTTTTAATCAATCAATATGATTTTTTGTCACAATAAAACTACTCTTGATGCCTATAATCCGAGTCCTTTCATTAGGATGAGAGCGCTACAGAGGAAATGAAGGACACTTATGTTGACAGACCAAACACACCAAAATCAAAGGCGGAAACTTCTTCTTCGAACACTAGTGATAAATCTTTAATGAAAAGATAAAAAGCAGTGGACCAAATATTGATCCTTGTGGTATATGTCAGTGAATGGTAGACTTTTGGAAATAATATTTTCAGTTTTCACCTGCTGTTAGCTACCTCGTAAAAGTCCCAACTAGAGTAGTTGTTGATTAACTAAAAAGGTAAAAGTTGATAGGTTTACTCAGAAGGGTACTATGACGGAATGTTATGTAAAGGCTTTGAAAAGTTAAACGAAACCAACGCAGTGACTTGGTTGCAATTCATGTAATGCCAGTGATTATATAGTAGTCGTTTTTCAACGTGAAGAAGTTAAGCAAAAGTTCACAACATACAATACAAACCGGTCTATTATTTGAAATAATAATTTAATGAAGAGAAGGTGTAAATCATCGGCCCCAGTAGTGATTTTATGGAGCAAACGACGCGAGTTTATTTTTCAAAGAAGGTAAAGTCGCTCGACCACACAATCTGATGCACCAGATGAACTTATATTAGAGGAGTGGAGGTTTACACTGTCATTTAAATGGGCCTCTGATTGTTAATGACTGGATCAATTGAGAATAAATCGTCCTGTTCTTAATGCATCTACATCCCAATATTTTCCTTTTATTAAGAATCTCTCCCAAATTTTTCAATCTTTCTGTGACTAGTTTGAACTCGCCCACATAGCATATCTTACACATAGTAAGTATCTAGACTAATCACATTTCTTGTTTGAAAAGTCCTCCAAAGATACAGAAACTTCTTCACGCCATTTCTTCTAGCTTAGACTTATACTAGAATTAAATTTCCACATTTTAACAGGAACAGAGCATACTAAATATTTCACATTAAATGTAGACCTTTAAGTGCATTGGCGACGAAATGGTGATACTGAGTAACGATACTTAGGAGCATGGAATTTATATATCATCGTTCTAATTATTCTGGTGATATTTATAAACTGACTCCTTGTACACGCTACCTACGAACAGTATTTAATCACACTATGAAATTTTCCAAATTCTACCTGAGCTAAAAACGTCTTGCAAACAATCAGCCATAATATGAAGGAATTAAGGAACTCTTTTTATTGCCAG
>QYTT01093627.1:34072-62439 GCA_006980735.1 Dasypogon diadema | reverse complement strand
GGAAAGGTGTTCTCTGTAGTCGGCGCGAGGTGATGATTACGTGTTGGTGGGGCTTTTGTTCTTGTCATGTACAATGTGGAAATTTCGTTGCAACTAAAGGTGTGGTAGTGTTGATGGGTAAAACTTCATGTTAAAGTAATGTTGAAGCAGATGACCAAACTTAATTATCAAGCTAATAATATCTAAAGGTACCGAAAGTTTAAAGCAAAGATGAAATAATTATCACATAGATACGACACTGTAATAATGACTACTAAAGTAACAAGGATGCACTATGCTACCACCACCTCTATAGTAAGATTTCCAGTTGTAGTGGTTTTGTCCATTTGCTTCTGAGGCGCACCAACACATCAGCATCAAGGAGCAGGTCTCATGTACAGTAAGTAATTATTCAGCCGGCTGAACACATTTAAAGCAAGGGGCAGGTCAATTTTATAACTTTGATATTTGCTAACTATTTGTGTGTCGCTTCTTTGTTAAGTATAATTTCGGTTATTCTTTGTTTTTGAATTGTTATAAGCTTCAAATTTTAACTGTTATCATTTGGATAAATCACATAACTGATATCAAACTAATCTGAAAGACAAGTACAAGGATTTTTCTGTTTGGATTCATAAGCATGTCTGGAAGTTTATTATTCATAATCAAAGATGAAATAATTATCACAAAGATGCGACACTGTAATAATGACTACTAAAGTAACAAGTATGGATAATGCTACCACTACTTTTATAGTAAGATATCCAGTTGTAGTGGTTTTGTCCATTTGCTGCTGAGGCGCACCAACACATCAGCATCAAGGAGCAGGTCTCATGCACAGTATAAGTAATTATTCAGCCGGCTGATGAATACATTTAAAGCAAGGGGCAGGTCAATTTTATAACGCTTCTTTGTTAGTTTTATTTATTCTTTGTTCATAATCATTCGTCTTTCATCAGATAGAGGTTTTAGATTGATGATATTTCAACACTACTATGAATAGAACATAAATATAAAATTATATTTGTTTGTCAAATAATTGCAAGCAAAATAAAAAACTCGTACAGTTTCCGTGATGGGGTTAGTTATTTTGGTGAAGAACTCATGTTCACAACATAAGGCATAATTTCATATATATTTATATAGAGAAAGTTATACTTTATCAAAAGATAAGAGTGTGCATTAACGATTACTGAAAAATTCCTTTACTTACCTGCCTTACTTTATCAGAATGTATTTATTTATTTACGTGTCCACACGCACTACTCAGTATTGGCGAACGAACTGAAATTACAACAAAAAGGTTTTGGGTTGGGGATAAAGTACCGAATTATGAAATTCTGAATGTCCTAAATTCTGAATGATAAAAATGTTTTGTCCTCACTGAGAATTATGGGGAGTTTTTTTAGAATTTGTCTTCCTTTGAAATTCGAGATTCGGGAAAATTGCTAGATTTTGCGAGATATTTTCAGTTTAAGATCTTGTGCCAGGAGATTTGGTTACTTTTCCGTTTAAGTTCTCGGGATTTTGCTTTACAAAGGGTGAGTAAAGCTGGGTGATGCTGGGAGTAACATGTGGGCCTACATGAGCCTACAGGGTGGCCCTACGGGACTCTATTCTTAATTAAAAATTATCTTTTCCTTTAGGATTTTTTCACTTTTGGCACTTTTAAGTTTAAATTTCTCGGCCTCTTGCTGGAGCTTCCACTTGCCTGGAGCACTTTTACCTTTGTTAGTAAATATTTTCTTTTTCTACATTCTTGTGGTACCTAATTATACTTTTTTGGACATTTTGCACTTTTTTAAGAAATTTTTAAGAATAGTTAGAGTGATTTGTTTTCCTGTTAATGTTTTAGAGTCATTTATATAAACTTTTTGTTGTGCCTTATTGGATTACTTTTGTATCAGGGTCTGTGCCTTTTGCCATTCTTTTCTGTCTTTTTGTATGTAATTTTTGCGCTAAGTATTATATCTTTTTATATACTGTATTGTATATATATAAGATAGTTTAGTTAAAGCCGCGTATTTTTGAGCCTTTATTATTTATAACGTTAAGTTATTAAAGAACCTACATTCTGTTAAATAACTTTCGGGACTGAGTCTCTCCTATCAACGCTTAACTTCTTTATTTTTCGTAAGTTGGTGGTATTTTAATGTATTTTGACGCTGAGTTTGAGTGCGATCTGTCATTTAGTTTGTTGACAAGAGTGAAAAGCATAAATTGGTTTGTGTGAAATTTTGTGCTGCGAATGAAATTCCTTGTTCTGAAGCGTTGAAAATGTTGGAGAAAGCCTTTGGCAAGTGTGTTATATCCAGAATAAGAGCATTTGAATGGTACAAAGCGCTCAAAGAGGGTCGTGGTGAAGCCGTTGACGATTTGCCTTCAATCCCAAATAATGAGGGAAATGTCGATAAAGTGAAGAAATTAGTGTTTAGTAATCGTCGTTTCAGTCTCAGACAGCTAGCTCGTGAACTCAATATCTCTCTTGAATCGGCTCGCACTATTATGCTTGATGAGACATGAGACGCGTGGCAGCCCGACTCGTTCCAAAAGACCTGAATTTTCTTCAAATGGAGCATCGTAACTGAGTGTGTGTAGACATGCTAGACCGAGTGAATTTGGACTCCATATTCATCGGACGTGTCATTACGGGTGATGACACTTGGGTCTACGAATATGATATGTAAAATAGCCAGCAATCAGCGGTTTTTCTCACTGTCGTTTTTTGTATTCAAGGAATTGTTCACTCGGAATTACTTCCGGATTGTCAAACAGTGAATCAACAATATTACTGAGGTGTTATGAGGCATTTGAGAAGCAGCATTCTTAAAAAGTGATCAGATCTTTGGAAGAGCACCATGACAACGCTAACGCACCGTTTCACAAAGACATCATTGTGACCGAATTTTTGAACAAAACCTCCAGGAATATCATCGATGACCGACCGTATTCACAAGACTTGGGTCCGTGTGATTTTTCTTGTTCCCTAAGCTTAAATGACCGCCTCGAGGAACTCGTTTTAACTTGATTGAAAACATAAGAACGAATTTGCTGAAGGAAGTCAACGCAATCCCGGAATATTACTTCAAAAAGTGTATGGATGATTGGATTGTTCGTTGGAAGAAGTGTATCGCTTCAAATGGAGCATATTTTGAAGGAGACTCAATAAATTTGGACGAATAATCGATATTTTGTGTTTTATTTGATTAGTTCCAAAACTTATGCATAAGTGAACTTTTAGTCCAAGACAATCATTATTACACTGATTTGATCCGATAATGCAATACAACTTGCAATTAGTCATTCTAAGAATTATTTATTTTTAATACGAACAGCACTAGGTTGGATGCTAGAAATATATTATGGAACTAATCTTATTAACTGATTTTGAAAATATCCAGAATACCAATAAATTTCTCCAAAATTTTAACTGACTTCAATATCACATTCAAAATTTGAAAGCAATGTCATTTCTTCGAAACAGAGTTTCGTGTTAGCGTTAGATTTCTCATTTTAGTATTTGGGATCTATGAAACAAAGTCCTAAAACTTGACCCTAAACACACACATACACACCCACAAAGGGGTATGATTACTGTATATCTGCTGAGGGCATAATTCATTATTCCTTTCTTCAACTGGGAGAAATTATGATGATTAACAATGCTGTTCGTAAATAGAGTACCAAAGTCTCCCTTCATTAGTCATCCTTCTTCAAGATAAGGCGCTGGTTCGATTCCTGACAAAGGGATGATTTATTCGGGTACTAGTGGTTAAGGCAATCCTATTGACGAGAATTGTACTTGCAAAGCCACTGGATTGTTGCAGTAATGCAATAGTAAAAGTGCCAAAAATTGGGGCTTATTTCCAACATTTGTTAGGTTAAAATTTCCCAATTTTTCTTGGAATTTTGCTCCGCCAAGTTGTCCTGATAATAAATTTTTCGTATAAATATCCTAGGCTTCATATGACACGATGTAATAGTATAAAGCATGCTTGAATTAATTACAGGTTTAGCAAGATGAATCATCAACTATTAGTCCTTCATGTGACCGGTGACATTACTAGTAAATGGCTATAATTTTTGCGGTAGATTTATATAATTCCTGCAATACGTAATAGTAGAAATTACTGCAATAAAAATTCTTTTCTTTTCAGGTAAGAATCTTCTAAAAATTCCGCCTGATCCGTAAGTACTGATATCGATTAAGAGCAATCTCATGTAATAAATTCCGTGTAAAGATTTAATAAACCAATTACAACTTTGCCAACTGCAAATAACACCAGAGCATCTGATTCATCTCGTAAACAATTACCTGAGACCGCAGTCAGCCGCAAACCTAGAACTTTTTCATAACTAGATATCTCGGAACTTTTCCATCGGTTTTCTTTCCAGGGATTACCACATCAATCAAAGCCAATTAGGTGATAATCAGAAGCCCGGATCGCATGCTTGCAGTCGGTACTGGCTAATCACCTATAAATTCTTTTCTGGTGACTGCTAGTCTTAGTTTGAGGAATCACTGACCAAAAATCAATGGAATTGACCTGAACTGTCAGAATTTTTACATGACGGACTTCCCTTTCTCATGGTCAGGTGGAGAGCGTAAGGTTTCCTTCCATATTAAGCCTCCTTGAAACACGTCGGATGACTATAAAATTTGCGACTGGGGAAAACATTGAACGATTTTGATGTGTGCCGTGATTAATGTAACTCTGGGCCTAATTGACAGCTTCTGGGAACTGAGAGGGTCTATTTCTGGAGCTCCTTAACTCAGTTTGACGGTTCATGACGAGGTCGTGGGTCGCAACTTGATATTTTTCTTTACCCCTAAGTTTCCCTCTGCAAACAGAAAGTTCTTCCTTCGAAGACGGAAATTCCTTTGATTTCTCGACTCGAATTTTTATTTCCTTGGATTTCCTAGCGTGTAAGCGTACTGTGGGTGGTGTGCCAGGGCATTACATAGTACATAAATGTGTAGACGAGGCGAATGTGTACCATCTCATGAATTTTTTATGGAAGGGTTGCAGTTGATGCAATAACCGAGATGAGATTTCGAGGACTTTATGATATCGGAGAATGTGAAGAAAATTTTAACATATCAAAAGCTGTCGATTGGAGAATTCCATTTGAAATTTTAATTTGATCAACCATTTGCCTTTTAGTTCGGATTTGAAATCGTCGTTCAACAAATATTTCTTCATAGTGGCAATAAAATAGACCTTGCTTGGAAATGGAATGCATTGGCTTGTGAAACTACTGAAGAAGTGCTACTGATGACATTAAGGCAAAGCATTATGACAGTTTTATTTCTGTACTGAATGGAGCGACTTTACAACGGATTAAGGATATATGCCTGCCTATTTTGAATTTTATATTCTCTCCCAGGTATATATGTTTTCGCGAAATGGAATAAGGTATTTGCGAATGAAGAAATACTATTTTGAAGTGCTTCGTAAAAGAGAAGTACTGGTCCTTCAAATGAATATTAAATTTGAAAAAATTGCCATATTTAATTATAAACCCAAAAAGTGTCACCACTAAATATAGTCTAATACCATTACAAAGTTTCGGTGGGTTCAGATTCCCCGGCAACATTAATGGAGCAGCCATTCTCGGGATAAGTTTATGGATTAGGAGACTTGGTGGTTTGAAAGTATTTAGAACCACCGAATAGGACAGCGTTTTCTCTGCGTATCACTGAGTCTATCGATTTGTATATGGTTTCTGCACCTTCAAATGATTGCAGTTTGCAGTAATACGTCATTAATAGAGGAAGCATGGTCGTTTTTAGACTCCTCCAGAACTAACTACGGTAAACATGAGCCCATTAACTGCATGTGTATGGCAGTGAACCGCGTTGCGGAACACATTGACCTGAACGTATCTAAGGATGTGCTTAAGAGACGCCTGCATACGGTTTTGTAACTGCCTTAGTGATAACGTTAAATGTTTCCTGGGCTGATATTTAATCTACTAACAACTCCTTGTCCTTAATTTGTCTAACCTCACTAATTACATTGCACACTAAGCACTTATGATTTCGCTCTTTGGTTTTTCCCCTTCAATTTGCGCAGCAAATCAGCTTAATGTACAATTAAGCCCAAAACCCTCTACAGGTTAAAATTTCCATTCAGTAGTAAACTTTTGCCATACATGTATAGAGTAACATTTTTCTTATTTAAAATATTCAGCATTATAAAAATAGTAGGAAAATTTACACTTAATTGATGTATCGAAACGAAGTATCGTCAAAGTAGCATGGATATAGCGAAGTTTTGAAGCAAAAAGTATCGGTACACGATATGGATATGGATTTTTATGTAGAAAAAGTATCGATAAGACAATATTTTGTTTCGGTACCGAACATCCCCACCCAGGAGTATCGCGAAGAGTCATGAGGTGGTGCATGAACGCTATGTCAGCAACTCTACGTCGCTCCAAGGAAATTAAAATGATAAGTTTGAGCCGTTCGTGATAAGAATTTCTGACTTGATGTGTTCTCAAGCAGTGGGTTGAAAAACGTATTGTATAATTGTAATGTAAATTTGACCACTTGACCTCAAAAATGACATTGATCTGAAATGCGACTAGCTCGATTTGAAAAAGATCCCGTTTGAAGTTAAAACATAATAAATTATTAGGCAAGTGTCTATTATAAAAGGCTTTTGTATTTTATATTATTTGAACCCAAAAGAATTTGTTTGTTACAAATAAATTTGAAATTTGTTAAAGTTTCTTCTTTTCTGGTTTGGTTTGATAGGCATTTTAAATTGTTAGGTTTCAATAAAAACAAATATGGAAGATTTTTTGTGTTAAACGTCTTTAGGTAAAAGGGGCATGTTATTTCCATTGTTTATTGGTATATTGTATTTTTAAGGTTATTAAGAGCGCGTCCAAAGTCGATATTCGTGCAGCACTTTGCTTCAAATATTGAAGAAATATTAACACAAATGCACTCACGCCAAATAAAATTTTAATTTATTAAGTACATACTTTTTTCCAGTTATAAGAATTAATCTGGTCTGCTGTTTTCTTAGGAAACATGCCTACACTGTGCTCTTTTGAAAAATGTACCCTTTTATGACTTTGTCTCTCACAGCTTAGATAACGAAGAGGCAAGTGTGCCACAGGTATCAATTTCACCAAGCCACTAATTTCTTTGAATGGAAATCGAAATAAACTAAAATCCTAAAAAAATTATCTAAATACCTACCAAAAGATTGTTTGAGGAATTTAAGGGTTAAACGAGCTACTTACCTTAAAGAACTTTTATAATATGACCAAAACTGTAAGTCAAGGTACCTGAATTTATGGAGAACTTAAAATCCACCGTATCTCGATAACAAAGCAGAATTCGGCCTATAGTCATATAAAGTTTTCGACTGAATTTTAGGTCTACTATCAGCCCTGTGAATTTGTACCATCAATTCCGGACCACCCTGTATATATATGTATCGAATTTCAACTTCGTTTCTTTAGAAATACGCATTTAGCAGTACTTAAAAATTTTCCATTATACGGGGTGGGTTCCTGTGGGCCGATTATGCTCATTAACGAACTCAACGTAAGAAATAAAATAACAAACTCACATACCAAAGTTCAACTTTCTATGTTGCTTCGTTCGTCTGTAATCCTGTTGACCGGACGGACAGACGGACAGACCGACTTAACTTTTGATCGTGAGTAGGAATCTGGTAACTTTTATGGGCCTGTGGTGACTCATTCAAGGTATTACAAACGGTAGACTAAACTTATTAAGATATATGTTATACAAAGCCCTTAAAAAGTACCTATATCGTATTCGTTGTGAGATGCACAAACACATCAAAGCGTCAACACCCCTACAGTTTTGTAAAGTATCTTTGCTACAGATAGTGTAATATTTAATTTCAAAGCTTCTTACTGAAAACTGAGCAATATAACAATTAGAGGTCAGTTTTCTGATCAAATACTGTTAAATACTGCAGCTGGAGCACACTTAATACCACGTTTGCGTAAGAATGACAGAATGGTAATCAAGCGAAAGTTTATTCTTCTGCTTCGGCTCCAGGTAAATACTCAACAAACACAACAATAATAAATTGGGTTTTAGGAATTCATTGCCCGTTCGTTGTTTACGATATTCCAGTTCATTGCAACCCAGGCGTATTCGAAATAGAGCAATACTTGAACAGGAAACTAATGAGGCGCGGAGTATTCCGGTCACATTTCCTAGTTCGACTGCTTTTGCCTTAGAGCACGGAAATTGTCCCCTACATTACTACGAGATTTGTGTACATAACAACGAACCCTAGATGTGTTTACTGAGCTTTTGTTTTAGTACCACATACAATGCACAATTCCAAGCAAAGTAATGAGTGCACAAAAGTGGATTTACTAAAGTAAACACTTTAAAATTCCAATCTTTAAATAATTAAATTGAGACAGTCCAAAAGACTGGAAAATGCATTTATTCAAGACGGAGTAAAGCATAACTCGTGAAACAGAAGTAATATTAACTATAGGAGTGCATCCAAAAATCTTTCATTAACCCAATCAGTGCTACACGAACTTAATTAGACCTTGGCGCATTGGAGCGGAGCACTACTTTAACTCCAAGGCAGTCACAATGTGCAATTAACCTAATAACAGCTAGTTAAGAAATCAGTCGTGCTCATCATGATCGGGTCTAATTGAAATCCAATAAAGAACAGCCAGCCAGTGATTCATTCATGATTTTACATCGATCAGTTGGGAAGATACTTCAAAATCAAATATTTTCCACCTTTTGCAGAACTCAGTAAATCTGTTCTCGACATGAACCTCCATCCGTCACCCCGAAGGGTAATATTTTTCTAGATGCATTAATTCTTTCATTTACAATTTACGCCAAGCACTGATACCCAACTTCAAGAAATGTTTGTTTTGCACATCTACTGGATGTCGTCTAACTCAAACCCTAAGAAGGAGAACTAGTGCCTTTGTTTTCCCTGGCCCGTTTTCTTAAGGGAAAGAAAATAATTTACGGATTCAATTTGTAATAAATGTCAAATGTTGAATTTTATGTGGTCATTTTGATGGGGTCCAAATTCATTTTAAGCCCCTGAAACCAGTTACATTCACTCGCAGTTCATATCTTCTTATCTAGGGTTCAATTTCAGTATGAAAAATTATTACGGGCTGATTTCCTTGTTTTTGTTTGCACCAGACATTAATTTAATTTTACAAGTACGTGTAAACAGAACATCAATATTTAGGGACAAGGCAATCAAGTTTGTGGTCTAAAAAGCAATAATCATTTATCTGACAACAAAAATAGTCTTCTCGTTGATAATTTCAATCAGATTTAACTCTCTTGTACTAGTATTCAAAAGTAGAGCAAAAAATGAAAACTTGAGTCAATTTCTTGAGAATATACCGATTTTTATTTAATTTTGAAGCTACACATATAAAGAATATTCTATTCAGCTTTGCTCAATAAGAAGCTAAGAGAAAGCAATACCCTTTTTTATCCCGCGGCTAACAGTTTTTATTGCTTCGTTTTGAACTAAATATGATGCCTTCCGAATTGTTTCTGAATGATCTATCAAGAAGGGGTCATATAAAGCTTTTGTACTCCTTCGTTCCGCGACTATGTTAAAAAGATATAAGAGAGTATATCATGCATTCTCAGTTTCTAGAAAATACTTCAGTTATGCAGTGATAGCATGCTTCTATTTCTTGCCGTGTAGATATTTCAGTTCTCGAATTTAGTGCCTACATATCTGTATCCCCTAGTACAAACTGATTTAATGCCAACAATACCAACGATAAGTTCTTATTGTATTAAGACGAAAGAGTAATTTATGGCCTTATCCAACTGAAAAATTCTCTTACATTTTGTAAAATAGGCTTTCAACATTTTTACAGAATGAAGAAAAATCCACTTTCAACCAAAATTCAGAAGAAAAACATATCCAAAGGATTTCGCGCGTAGTTACGCAATGTCTAGGTGTACAGAGCGTCCCAGGTTAAGTGGCCAATCGACAAGACAAATCAAAAATTTTATGAAAAGGTGGTGGCAATCCCAACGATTTCCGATGTAACATTTGAAAGTTCTTTGACGGTCAAAATTTTGCCATTTTTGACCTTTTTCCCACTACCGACGCTGTTCTGCAACCCGGAGCATTTTCCCCCTCCTAATACATTATTCTTGCAGAGGATTGTATCCTTGACTCTTCTCATATAATCAAATTTGCTTGCGCCATAAGAGTACTTCTCACATCATCCGGAGATCTTAGAGGAGGCCTTCTGATTTTTCCGGAATTCTCGGGTTCAGTTTATTCGGGAAAGGTGTTGCTTCAAAAATCACAACCTGGCTTTATTCAGGATTTATTGGTCCCCAATTCACGCTGTTAAAGACTCTGCTATAAGACTTTAAGCGTTTTCATATTTCCTTCCGTTAAGAGACACTTTTTCGAACCAAAAATCACTACATGTCTAGTAATTATTCGGTAAATACCTCCTAGTTAATAGGTAGGCAAAGGTCATGTTTCCATGTGCGATATCATCATTTGTTTAAGATCCATATACAAGGTCCCCAGTTTATCAATCCCCCCCCCAGTTTGGCAATCTAACGATTTTAGAGATAACGGCACTTCAAGGGTTTCTGATCGTTTTTTACGATGAAGACCGTGTCTACGAATGTAGCGCATATCGTAGAGAACACTAATGGCTTTTAAATAAGTGCTTATCCACCCTCCTACATCTCTTCGTTTAGAAGCAACGAATTTTCAAAGTTAAAATTTTGAAATTTTTTTATCCCTTTTTCACATAAATATGCAAATTTCCCCTGTATATCATTTTTGGAGTTAAGCTGTATCCTAGATAGAAGGCTATGCGTTCGAAGTTCTGATGCCCAACAAGGAAGTTCTACCCGGACACTTGTCCTAAGGACAGGCTTAGGTACATGGTACTATATTTTTTGGTTTGGAGCCGCAAGAAACTTATCCAACCTTTCTACAATTTCTATAATATCAAATGGAAATCAGACAAAGTTCAAGAGGCAATGATTGTTTTTAAATCGACCACTTACCTTTTACTGAAGTTTATTACTTTTTCATACCTGTAATTGAATGTGTTAAACAAGTGGACTGCATTTATAATTGTGGTAAACAAACTATCCTTATTTAAGTTTCCCTCCGCCTTTGACTGCATGTAGCTCTATATTAAAGCTGGGTAAGTACCGAAGAAAAAGTACTTAAGTACAAGTACCAAAGGCCTGAGAACTTTAGCATAAATACAAGTACTGCATGTATAAAAAGTATTTGTAACTAAGTACTAAATACTACTAAAAAGTACTGAATACTTTTTAAAGTACTTTTTTTTCCAATCTTTGTATGTTGACAGTATTGTAAGGGAGATTATAGAGTTTAGTTAGTATTAATATAAGATAAGTTACGTAGAATAAAAACTGTCACTTCTCATCAAAGTGCAAGTTCGACTGGTATTTGGAAAGGATAAATAAAAATTTCGTTAAATTTTCCGGGATTCAAGAGCAATTCTGGAATGAAACCTGGAAAATACTAGGAAGAGGGGAAGGCTTAGATTGAGGTGGCTCGCGCTGTATGACGTTGAAGGGGTCCTTCGTATGTTACATGTTGCGGCGAATTGAAAGGCTAGTACGAATTGAAAGGCGGTACGGTATGTAGGTACTTAGTAGATTTAGAAAGACATAAGTATAGATCTTGGTACTTGGCACTTGGTACTTAAGTACAAAGCTAAGTCTTAAGTGCAAGTAAATAGAAGCAAGTACTTATATTGCAAGTCCGGGATTTCATAAGTATTTAAGTATAAGTCTTAAGGAATGAAAATGTATTTAGAGAATATTAAATATTTCTTATTTAAGTATTGCCCAGCTCTGTTCTATATGTAAAGCGTCGATGACTCAATAGATACTAGACTAGAAGCCTTCGGGTGTTGCAGTAATTAAGCGGTCAGAAGTCAGAATGCAATCGATTGCAACATTTTTCGAAAATATTTCGCATGATGATGGCCAAAAACTGCACTATTTCATTGCAGGTTTGTTAGATCAATAGTAGCACATCAATTCCCAAAGTTGGTTGCTTCAGCGTCTTGTAATAATGTTTTCTACCTGCAAATGTTTTAACTTATGTGAGGCATAGATTAAGGAACAATTTTGCTAATGTTAGCAGAACAGCCATCCTTTGCATATTTTCCACGATACTTTTTAATTTTAATAAATCCTACATTTCAACGTATTTATTTTTTTGATTTCGTAATATAACATACCAATTGTTACGCTGTATTTGTGTATTCAATACTAGTACATGCATTTTCCAATCAAGAATTGAATTAACCTTGTCATGTCGACAAGAATCGGTGATAAATTGTTGGAAAGTGTGGGAAAATGCAGAATTTGGAAAAAAAAGAGTTCAAGGCAGAAATGGAAAATACGTAACACTTTAGATTTCATTTTCCCTGAATTAACAATCAACGGCAGACACAATAAAATGTGAATCACTTCCTCAGTCAAATTTTAATATGCATAAACCTTTTGGCATGGGTGAATACACCGCCGGATGCGGTCCCGACTTTCTGCTTTGTTTGCGCTACCATCCAAACGCTTTTTTTAAATTCATCTCAAGTGACATTCTGATGTGCATTTCCGTTACAAGTCGATTTAGCTCATCGAACGTCAAATAATTTCTCGATGTCAAACAAACATACGTATATGCCTAGACGTGACGAAAATAACCAAAGTCGAATGTCAGATGAGTCCGTCCTGGGTTCATTCAGTCCTTCCATGAATCGAAGCCGAACCCAATTGGCACCTTGATTCATCCGAGGTGACATTCGATGGGGACCTTTTATTGCGGGCCAATAAAACTTTTATTGGTCCTGTGACACCAAAAATGGCCCATTTGCGATTAAAGTCCAAGTTAAAAACCTTTACTCGCTGATTGTTCAGTGACTTCGTTATGTCGTTATGAGTCTTTGAGTCCTGATAGAGCTGGAAATTCGATTTTATTTCGTAGTAAATTTCACATAATGCACTTTCCTCTTCCTCCCCTATCTCACTGGCTTGACACGTAGCTGTGCGGAGCGATATCGATTTTCTACAAATTTTTAAATTTGTGTCACATTCTAACACCTAAATATGTTACTTCCGGAGGGATAGGAAATGTTGCTATCAGAAAGGCTTTTAGGGGTTTTAGGAAATTTATAGCGACTCGTTTGGTGTTTTAATGAAAAGTGAAGTTCTCAACAAATTGTGCTTTTTTTAAAGTAAAATGTAGGGCTTTAAGTTGTTGGTACATTTTACCAGCAGGTAGAGAAAGGTTAGTAAAAGCATATATAAAATCTGTTTGTGCTATTACAGTTTTGCTACATTTTAGTCAAGACTACGGCCAAAAGCCTCCCATTTGAATTACAGTGACTGCAATAGTTTGCATAAAATTGATAAAATATGGCAGGAATTAATCACAAAAGTGATAGTTCTTGCTATATAAAAATCCTAGCAAAGATATGCTCAAGAACCCACTAAGAAATGAGCTTCTTACTTCATCAGTACACACTACATACTATACATTCCCAACATCAAGGAATGTTAACATAGGGATGTAATTGGAAATTCATGAATTACTTTTTGGTGTGTTATTCTTTCGTTGACTCATTGATGAAAATGTAAGGCAATAATATGATTCAACTTAAGTATTCAATTCTCTTTTATTCCTTTGTTCTCATAAGCATCTAAGAGCTTTTGATCAGAGCTGAACAATAAACGCAAAGAACAAGTAAACGTAAATTTCTCTAGTGCAATACCTTCTGCTTTGACTTGTTATTAACATTCAATGTTATCTTACTCTATGCCATTGATGCCAGCGACTTGTAATGTTTTTCGATGAAATTATTCATTACTGTGTTCATCAGTTGTTCGGTTTCCTAATGAGGAATGTGCTCATTTGTGAAGTGGTAAAAGGAGCGATACACCAGCGTATCATACAAAGAAACTATTCTACAAGGTATTATGTTTAAAACCTTGTCTAACTCGAATCCAGGTTTGTTTAAAAGTGAGCAAGAAAAATTGGATATCAAGCGATCTAATGTCAGTTGATATTAGTAGCATTGTTTCAACCTAAGAACTGAAAGGAATACTATGCTGTACTAGCAAGGAAGCGTTGTAGCGTTATGGAGGTGCCACGTTCCTTATAATCAATCAAAAGGATACCTTCCGTATCTCAAAAGACGGTCGCCATGATCTTTCCAGCCACCTTATATTTTTCATCCCAAGATGTTGATGTAGGATGTGGAAAATGGTTGTCTTTGATACTCCAACTAACGCTGCAAGCTGTTTCTTCTTTAACCAGACATCTTCCAATACAAGTTTTTCTACTTTTTCGATGATTTCTGGCATGGTAGCCTCAATCGGCCGTCCAGGTCGAGGTTGCTTGAAAAGTCCGTGCCATTTGTAGATCATAGTTCTATCAGGAGCCGGAGTTCTACCAGGAGTTCTACCAGGAGCCAATTTTCTCTATAGTGGCTAGTTTCTTTCCGATTGACTTTGTTTGCTTTGATAACTCAAAAGCTACTGACGCGATTAGGCTGAAACTTAGTATATATACTAACAATGAGTCACTCAATTAGCACCTACCTGGATGAGCAATCTCACCCCCCATCAACCCCGGCATTCCGCGAACTTTTTGACCGCCCCTCGTATTTTTGCAGAGAGTGCAGATACGAGAAATTCTAATCCTAAGTCCTTATCTACCCGCGACCCAATGTCTCCCACATCAAAGAGCATTGGTCACCCTTATCTGGAGGGACCTCAAGAAGTCCTCCCCAAGAGTGTCCGCCTTCAAGATCTGGAAAATAGACGACATCATGTAATTGAGCACGACTGCCTCCCCCCCTTTCAGGAGGTAATGTTTCTCCTGAACCGTATGATAAAAAGCGTTGCCGTTTCGGAAAATTTAAAAGCGGCATTTATGACTTTCAAAAAACAGCATTTAAGATACAAAAGCAGCATATACAGTGGTGGTCACAAAAATAGACTGACTTAGGATAACTTAATTCTATTTTAAATAATTTTACCTGAAAAGACAAGATATGATTATAACAGAAATTTATTTTATATAAAACACAGTTAAGTTAATTTTGCAAAATAAAATAATCACTTTCTTAAAATGGGTTAAAAATGAAATAATATCTTCTAAAATCTGTTGGTCACAACAATAGATCCACAAGGATAAACAAAAGGAATTACTAATTATATGAAACAATTGCTACCGAGTTGGATTGGGAAATGATTCCTTTTAACTTGTAATTCTCTAACGTTTTTGTTAATTACTGTTTGTCAACGTCGGCATAGACTCCACTAATTTTCGTCACATTGCTAACCACTGTTTTTGGATTATTCCTTGGGATATTGTACCTCCCTACGGCACTTTTGAGATCTTTCCGTAAGTTCTCAATTGGATTAAGATCCGGCGATTGAGAAGGCCAAGAAAATAAAGAAATTTTATGGTCTTTAAAAATTCAAGATTTTTCGGGTCATTGTCTTGTAGAAAGACCCATTTTAAATGCAAAGGGTAGTATCACATATGCTGAAATATTCACCTTGGCTCAAGTTCTCTTTAATCCAGTAAGTTGGACCAAATTCCCACCAAGAAAATGCTGCCCATAACTTGGCATTACCAACTCCATGTCTCACGGTCCTTTTGTGTATTTTGGAGCTAATTCTTGATTTAATGGCCTCCGAACATAACGTCTGCCACAGAACCAATTAGGTTTATATTGGTCTAGTCGCTCCATTAGATGTTCCTTCATTTTTAATACCATCTTAACCATTCCACTTTTCTTGGCTTTTTGCAAATTAAATCTTCTTTTTGGCGTTACGTTTTCTTAGAAAAGGAATGCTTCCTGTAGCTCTTCTATTCGTATTATTTTACTGTAATCTTCATCGAATTGTGCGCGCCTTTATTTTCACATTTAGCTCTGATTTAATTGCATTAGAAGACATAAAAGTGTCAGACTTCGAAGTTTCGACGATACGCTGATTCATTTCTGGGGTGGTTTTCTTCTTCCTTCCACAATTTTCTAAATTGCTTGAAGGTTCAAGAGCATTTTGCAACATCTTCCTGGAACACACGGCAATTTTAGAAATTTTCGGTATGATATATCTTCATCTCGCAAAGTAATTATACTTTCTCTAAGTGTACAGTGCAGACCATGACCCATTTTTACTAAATTTCCTGTTAAATTAATGTGCATAAATTCACTACTGGAAACAAATAGCAACTTTACTTCTGCTTGAATATTAAATATTTTGAATATATAAATTCTCAATGGCGACATCGCGTTAAACACTTCCACAGGTTATAACTCTATTATTTTGTCTAGTTTAAATTTACACTGACAGATCGACTTAGCATAGTTGGTGAAGAACAGAATGAATTTTTGCAGTAGTTCATTCCATTTTAAATTTGTTATAAATTTCTGAAATTTTACAACAGATAGCGAAAAGGAAGTACTTTAAATGTTGACATAAAACTTAGTTCATATTTTTAAGTTAAGTTAGCTCTATTTTTGTGACCACCACTATGTATATATATGGCGCAGTAAGAATGTGTATAATTAGGTTAATTTTACAGCAGGAATACAAACAACTTCTTTACATTTTACAGTAAGATGTGTGTATTTTTAACGCAAGTGAGGAGAAATGAGCTGGAAACAAACAATAGTATTTTTAAAAAATTTGGGTTACTTAAAATTTGAGCAAAATACAGCTATTGCAGTAAAACGACTACACTGATGGCAAGTATCAATACCCAGAGGAGCATCCTTGCCCTGTCGCCATAGTCCACACCACAAGCCTCAGCCTTTCGCCGGTAGTCGGACCGCGTACTCCTCCAGGTTGCGACGAAGATTCACTAGGAGCGGCTCCACAGATACATCATAGCGCATACCTTGCAGAGGAATGCCCTGCCTGATACCTCGACAAAATGTGATGATGTCAAGTGACGTAATTTATATCACCAACTCTAGTTATTATTATGTACTAGTTAACTCTGTTGATTACTTTAATTTTCCTCTCATAATAACAAGAGTTACACTAGTCATACTTTGTAGCAGCAGAAACACATAAACGCTGGGCCATTGCCATTAAAATCAATCTCTCTTCATTATTAGCAAAAAAGGATCTTAAGCTTATACGAAGCTTTAAAGATTTATTTCTTACCCTAACCAAAATATCCAACGACAGTAGAGCCTTTTTCGTGGATCCTTGCGCTAAATTATGAATTTTTTATGCACATATGAAAGCCTTTACCTCTGTAAAACTGCTTCAACTATTATAAGATTCCAAGACAAGAAACATAAAGTAAACTGGACCAAAAGAATAATTTTAATCACCGCTAAAAGTGAAAAGAATGATTTTAGAATTGGATGGATAGAGTAAAATTCAAGGAACCTGTCAAAACTTTTTACGGAACTTCAGTTGATTAATTGAATCAATGGAATTAACATTGAAATCTCCGATCGGTTCCCCGTACGGACAGAAGTTCAAAAACTTTAACTTATGTAATTGAATTCTGGAATGGTTTTAAAATAAACGATTTATATGGCGATGTAAGTTGTGTAAAATAATTTACGATTCCAGAAAAAATAGAGGACGGAGAAAGAAAACAGAAACAAATCAAGGAGAAAAAAATGGATGGAAATTCTTCTCCACTTTGAGGAAAAGACTTTTATAAACAAAATTCAGCGCATATTTTTATGTGCTTATACAATCAATACGGGTTACATTTTTTAAATATATTTCAACTTTAATTGTTTTCATAGGAAGAGTTTTTCCGATAGTAAACATTCTTCTGAAAACCTTTAGAGTCAGCTACTTTAAATCACTTTTAAAAAATGAACCTCACATAATGTAGCGGCTGTACGAAGAATGATGGAAATAACAATCGGTGAGCATATTTCTTGGTATGGGATCTGTGGCGTTCTCTTCCATGCAACACGAATGCTATCATATCTGAAGGTGATAACTGGGAGTCACAACAAAACGCAGCCAACCTCATTCAAAACTCAGACGCCATCTTCTTGACACTCACCTTCACAATTTTGGACATCTCCTCGCCTCGTATTCGCAAAATTTTCGCGATAGGCGTACCATCAAATCCCCTTAGCATCCGACGGTCGACCCGAAGGCACTGTCACCATCCCTTTCAGATCATATGAATTCAACGTTCTGATATTCGGACTCTGCAATAAGACGCAAATCATATAACATGCTATATGGAAATGGTACAGGGTGACCTCGACATTTTCCACCGCTATATTGTCGGTATTTTCGCCTGAACCGACGAAACCATCTCGACGCCGTCTGTAGACGATTACAGATCTTCGGCCTTATAATGAACGCATCTAAATGCGATTTTGGGCTCTCCGAGATGCATTATCAAGGTTTTACGGTAAATTAAGACTGTATTAACATTAGAACTACCAAGCCGCTTAAAACAGGGAGAGAAATAATACGCTGAATAATGAAATTGGAAGAGACGTTACCCGTCCGTTTGGTAGTTCTAGTGTTAAACCACTTTTGGACCGAGTCGAAGCAATAGTCAACCAATCCCAAACCAACCATGATCAACGAACTTGGAAAATTCCCCGAAACCTGGAATTTCTATCGCAAATGCATACTCTTGGTGTTGCGTGATCTCAGGAATGTTCGCTAGTTCTTCGCTGCAACGCCACCAAGACTGGAGCTGCTTTGGATTACGGAACATTAAAGGATTATAACCACTTGGGTTCTTTTAAAAAACTGAATGAACTAGAAATGACTTACTAAGCCTACAACCGAGAATCATTAGCGATGTACCGCGCGATTCGACACCTAAAATACCTCATCGAAGGTCAAGCACTGGTCATTCTCACAAACCATAAACCTCTGGCGACAGCTCGAGGAAATTCCCCACTACTCAACACATACAACAGGAGGACAATATAGTAACGATCACCTTGTTTCGAGTTCAATAGGTCGACTGCTCAGTCAAAATCAATACACACGAGCTTTCCGAAGCTGAAAAAATGATGGGAAATGAAGCAACAGCAACCACGCCGGTGGCCGAGTGGGCTGAGCCGTACGTCTGCAGATTTTCTCCTGTGCTGGAGTTCAAATCCAGCACAGGACGCGGCGATATGCCTGGGTACCAGTGGTTGAGGCAATTTCTACTGACGGGAATTATACTTGCGAAACCACTAGGATGTTGCACAATAATTTTATGCCCATAAAATTGTGGCTCACGTGCAACATTTGTCAGGTTAAATTCCCAATCTTCCGCTTCCCCAATTTCCCTCCGCCTAAGCTGTGCTGTGTGTCATAGGGTTGTCCCCTGAGCTTAAGCAATAACTTAAAAAACTGATACAGAATCACGAGAGTTCATTAGTACAACTCTGAGGGTGGTGCATCGACGGCACGGAAGTTGTAGTTTTCTCCGATACCTTCGAAAGCGAAATTCATCCATATGCACCAAAAATGCTGGGAAAGCGAATTTTCGATAAAGCTTACGGACTCTCTTCCACGAGTGGAAAGGCAACAAAAGGAAGACCATCTTTAAAACATTCATCTGGCCGAACCGTGGTCCGTGATATATACATGACAGGATCCGTTCTTGCTTTCCTTGCCAGCAAGGTAAAATAATTTTCCACGTAATGTGAGTGAATATAAAAGCAAAAAAACAACTAAGGAATATCTTCTGAAATCGCCCCTAGTCTGCAAAGGTATGCATACCATATATGCGTAAATAGTTGGCACGAAAATATAAAGCGGACGAAAATATTTTCGAGTCTTTCACCACCAATTTAGGAAAATTGATGTAAATCACTTGAGGGTTATCTATTCTTAGGGAGGTATAATTTAAACATGAATGAAGTCTTCTTGTCAGACTTCTGCATCAATAGATTACTATATGCAAATTTGCAGAAATTGTAGATATGTGGTCGATTACCTCCTTAATTGAATGACTGTATCCTTAGGGTAGTAGTTGGCACTTTACATAAGTGATCAAATATTATGAATAAACGGGGCAATCAAGAAAAGCCTATCACTTCCCTGGTACACAATTCTATGCTGCCTTTTCTTCTCGTTGCATTGTCCAAACCAGAGACATCATTTTCAACTCATGCAGACACATATTTATTATTCTCCATAAGCAGAAGAGGAGCAGAAATACCCATGAATGTAAAATGAAAATGAAAATCATCTCGCCCTGCAGTGATTGCATAACGACACACTTATCAGAATAGCGCTGAATTTCCGAATAATTATTTTAGCTTTCTTCAGTAGTTACGCATTCAGTATCTCTACCAAATTGCTGCAAATCTCGTTAACCACAATTACTGCAAAACTTGGACTACCATGCCTGAACGCCTTTGTTTACAGAACTATTGCAGAAAATGAATTGGGGCCGTTGATAAAGTAGAGTCAGTCTGAAAAGATATGGGGCACCGCATTGAATGCAATCTGAGAAGCGTTTTTAATAAATTATAAAAGTTTGGTATAAGTAGTTTTGGGAAAACTTCTTCCAACTAACATAGTTCATGGGGGATGTGGAAGGAGCTGCTTTCAGAGGATTGACTCCGCAGTCCAAATATTGCGAAATGCGTCGCTCGGCTGAACCGATAAAATTATTTCATCGTTTGTATACAAATTCAACAATAGCAACCCCCGTGGCCTGCCTACATAAGAACCCATAAATCATCTTCTAATGGTATGTAAAGTCCAGATGTGACACGAATATCCACTTATGTCAGATTGGATGAAATTGCACCGTCTCCTTGCATATCGTGGCAGGAACTTGGGAGTTTCTTCGGAATTTCTTGTGAACGAAAGCAACTTCCCTCGATTTTAATGGAATTGAGTGGGAGTTTTGTTTTCATTTCAACTTGAATCCGCTATACAAATGTAATTAAATGGGGGAGGGGGGAAAGAATCGAAGTTTATTTTGCTCTTCTTAATCCGACATAAAAATAAATTGGCTGAGCGTTTGACCCTTCTGAGATTTTTCAATCAATTAATTCCGCTTGCTTAATTGATTTTATTTGATGCCCCAAGAAACCTTAAAACAATTATTACTAACATTGCTCGCTGCTCGATACTTGTGATTATTTCGAGTTTGAAGCACCCCACAATCCCTTCAGAACTGAGTATTTCTTTAATGAATCCGTTTTCCCCTTGTCATACGCTCTTCTCATATACGGAAAAAGATACCCCCATCCGCGTAGAGCTACTGATAGTCTAATAAAAGTCAATTGCATTTTTATTATCACTTGAAAATTGATCAAATTAGGTCATATGGTGCTTTGGCTTTATAGTAATTTTATGAAAATTTTGTATCTAATTGGTCCATCTCATCAAGTTAACACCGAAAAATACTTCTACTGAAGACAAAAAGGTTTTAGAGGAATCAAGAGAGCAATTTGCTGGACGACATTTTATTCGTGTTCTTAAGAAACAACTACAAAACTTTTACTATATTTCGAAAAGAATCACATTATTTTTTAAATATCTAGTGGATAAATTGTGATAAGGAGATTAATAATTGGGATAAGTTCAGAGAAGAAATGTGAATTATAAATAGCACATTTGTTTGAGCATTGTAAAAAGAACAAAATTCAAATGTACTCTCTACTTATTACTTACCGAACAACCTGTACATGCAAACAGTATAGACAGCTCGTAATAAACAATGCTGCAACAAGGCCACTACCAACCATATATTTCCTATTAGAGACCAAGCAGGCATTTTGGTAAGAACTAATTTGACCACCTTTTAATATTAGTATATTGTATTTGCATCGCGAGATCAATTTAATTATAAAAAAACAACTAAAATTCCAAAGAACCCATTGACTCGACAACAGTACGCTACTTTTTGGAAACTTCTCAAAAGATATTAAAAATATTGTTCATAACTATCGTCCATAGTTTCGAAACGGATTATCTGGAAAACGAACACAATTATGTAAATAGTTGTCGTATATCAAATTTAAGGGAAATTTATTAGGATTTTAAAACGCCAGCATTATGACTTTAAAACTTTGTAGCTACTAAACGAGTAGGAGTACGAAAGTGATACTTATTTAGAAGGCTCTAGTTTTTCTGTCATATGACATCAGAGTTGAATTTATTTGTTCAGGGAATTACATGTCACATGTCGAAAATAGCTTTAAAGACACTATGAAACAAATTAAGTCTTGAGGAAATTCTTGTTTCATTATTATATATAAAGTCACTCCAAGTGGAATTAATACAATTTTTAAGAGGGAGGCTCTTTCTCTAAAGTGACACTTGAAGTGTTCAGATCATTCAAAGGTAGGTACATCCATTTTTCTTCCCCAGTTTTTTCTCACCAAAAACATGATTATTTTAGATTTATGCGTATTAACTGTGAGGCCCCGAAGATCACAATATTTTTCTATTTGTTCATTTGAATTGAATTTACGGTGTTACACAAATAAAATTTTTGACTTACTTGCAACATTTGTCAGGTTAAAATTTTCTAATCTCCTCTTCCCTAAAATATTTTTTGCCTAAGCTGCATTGTATGCAGTCCCCTGAACTTGTATAATACTGCTTGGGGACTGTTAACATCCTGGGCCAATATAATTAAGTCATCAGCATATGATAATATTCGGATACAAAGGAATGTTAATAAATATTCCGTCATCCAAAGAGAGACACACAGTAAAAAACTCAAAAAATAGTCCTGTTTAACATCTGTGGATGTAGCGAGGAATTTCGAAACAAATTCGCCATTCCAAGCTGCCATTCCTTTACCTGGATAAAGCGGTTGAATGCTTCTTACTATTTTTGATGAAACTTCTGGGCTATTTAGTTTATAGAATAGTGTCGGCTATATAATTTGTAAATAAAATATACTTTACTATGTATTAAATAGATCAAATAAATATTGTCGATAGTCGCGTACGTATTCCTGAATCCGGTTTGGAAATCATCTATAATTCTGTTTTTCCCATATTTATAGATTCACTGGTATATTAATAAAGAGTGAAACTACGTTAAATGAAATCATCAGCTTTTGCATATAAAAGTACTAATGCAATAGAACACTTTTCAATTAAAGACTAAATACTAAAATTTCAAAAACCTGATTTAATTTATAAAATTCCTAAACAAAAATTTCCAGATCTCTCCAAAAGTGCAGATAGCATACATTATACAGGTGACGCGAACAGGCCTACTATTGCAATGATAGGATAGACCATTAAAAACAGATTTAGAAACCCACGCCGATGGGTGAGCGGGCTGAGGCGCATTGTCTGCAGAATTTCTCATCTGCGGGCGTGGGTTCGAATCTGGCAGAGGGCACGGCGATTGATGTGGGATACCACCAGTGGTTGCGGCAATTCTACTGACAAGAATTGTACTTGCGAAGCCACTGCACTAGGATGTTTTACAGTAACAATCTCATAAATTTGTGGATCATTTGCAGCATTTATCAGGTTAAAATTTCACAATCTCCTCTTAATCGACGTATAAGTAGGAAAAAGCAAATCTTAATGAAAACTTAGGAATTGTTATGCAAGCAATTAAATCTTCCATAACTATATTAGTTTAAATTTCCTCACAGGCAAAAAAAATTTCCTAGTTCATTAGTTCTGCTTTCCACTTTCCAAAGTATAAATAACAAGGAAAATGTATAGTTCACATTTCATGCCTTTAATTTCAATCACAACCCTATCCTTTTTTGCGGAAAGTGTGCATTTTATTTATTTACTATATGAAACTCTCACTGGTATATATTAATTGGTCCCTAAGTTTACTATCCATGTCATCCAAACAATGTGAGGTAGACCTTACGTAGGGGTATTTATCTAGAAAATTTGTCCAAGTCTTTTCGGTCTGCCAGACTTAATAAACGTGGCAATATTGTCTGTAGATATGTACGCAAAACACCACCATATGTATATATAATGTAGGTCCTAGGTTTAGATTAAAAAAAAAACACTATATTTTGAATGTAAGCTGGTCTGGGATTTGTAAAACTCGTGAATCTATGAATTGCATCGAAATTAACGTTAGCCATTAAGTTAATTCCTGAGAGAGTAGCTAATGGAAGATTGCGTCCGCATTCATAGAACATCAACGCTAGAAGCAATAGATACTCTTTAAGAGCACAAATCTAAGTTTCCTCAGATGTACATAAGCCTTTACTCCTCTTGATGCCTGAAAGGCAAACTAGATGAAAGAAAGATCTCTTTTGTTTATGTTATTTCTGTACTCACCGGAATGTGAGCCTTTCTTATTTCAGTACTACTTTGTTTGTTTACTTTTTTCGATAATCAATTAATTAGATTTTTACTTACTTGAATGACTTAAAGAGGAACTCACAGAGTAAGGAACGAAAAAACTACGTGGCACAGTCTTCAGTTCCATTAAAAATGTATCGACTTCTCTCATCATTGCGGGTCTAGGGCTAGCACTGCAACAAGAAATCACTAATAGCTTCCAGATTTCTTAAAAATCGTGCTAGGAAAGTTCAAAAAGATTTTTATCATTGGCAAAATAAATTTATTCTTAATATGTAAATTATGCATCCACTCTCAAATATGTTATTAATTACTTTTAAAAGTTCAGGATCGCTTTCTATGTCAACTATTGCACGTGCTTATTCACGAGGCTTAACATAGAAAGATATTTGATTTATATGGGCTTTCAAAACGATTCATCTTTCATCTATTCATATATGACCTCATTCTGACTTCTCATAAGCATAACCCAAAGATTCAATGAAACTTGGCTCTTTTCTTCAAAACCACAAGAAAAAGCGTAAAGGATGTGAGAAATTTAACTGAGACTCAGAATCGAAAGAAGACGATGACAGACTGCAGATCAAAGTAATTCATTAATCCCTGTTAAGACACGTAAATTGTGGCCATAAATTTCTGTTTTTTGATTTTCTTATCCGACTTTTTTCGATGCAGAGCTTTCTTGAACCGGACTGGGGAGGAATGAGATATTACCCGACGTCTATTGCATTTGCGGTTGAGACGACACGGACATCTCTGGAAGAGATATCGACTGTTGGCGATTGGAAAATTGTTTCATGTCAGTTCAGTGCCCATGACCATCTGAACTTATCTGGAAAATGTCCATCCAAACCGTTCAGCTCAATGGGTAATTAATTTTCTTCCAACTGAAAAAGGGAGCAGCCAACAGCGTAAAGTTCGCTCGATACAAGAGAACGCCGGCTTATGTCATTTTTCTGTTGGGCTATTGTGGGGATAGTTCATGACATTTCTGGTAAAAAAAATCTTGTGTCTGCAATGATTCCACATCAATTATGCTACAGCACTTTGAAATGCCTACGAAATAATGAATGGAAACCGTTTAAGGCTAAAGCACATAAACTGAGGTGTCTTATTAATACCTGCCACCATAGAGTCCCAAATTGATTTATGTCTTTAATTAGCATTTTGTATTGTGTAATTAGGCACCTCACTATACTAAAATATTTCCTTTTAGTTGACTATTTCCTAGCAGGCGCGTTGTTCTAAGCTATTTATAGATGAAGACGCGAAAACTATATACAGAACGGAATTAAGCACTATCGGTCTGTAAGAGATTCCTATTTCCGACGCCTCTGTTTTACGGCACGCGACTATGAGGCGATTAGAATTAAATTCTCCTAATGACAAAATGCTTGCGATGCTAATTGCTGCAATGCTCGAGGCGTAGCTGATTTGAACATACCAAAGACCACATCGATATTTGGTGCCACTGTGGACACCGGGCTTTATCTGACCTATTTCGAAAGGTCAATCACGCAAGTAATTGCTTCCGTCTCCGACACTTAAATAGACACCCATTTCTTCTATCAATGACTCAAGATTCGTAGTACTGACGAAGCAAATTTATCCACTTGGACGATATCATAAATCGTTTGTGCTATTCTGCTATTTTGCTGCTCTGTAGGTATTTCCAGGTAACATCTTGTTTTAGTGTTTATTGAAAACTCTTCTAACGTAACGCCTTTCTTTTTCATTTTTTTTTAATTTTCCTTTCTTGTTTTACAAATTGTTGCCTATAGATTAGTAAAAAATACTCCGTCAGAGAAATAATTAATTGTTGATTTTCCTCCTGAAAGTTGCTATACCACAACCACTGACGTATTAATATAAATAAATAGAGCGTTTTCGAATAAGTTTATATTAAGTGTTAACCCCAATAGTGTTATCAGAGTATAACCCTCTTTCTCAAACTCAAAATAAGTTACCGAACTGAAATAAAGCTTAGTGGGTACTTTAAAAGGAATGTACTGGCATATTGTTTTGTATATATATATTTCCTTTGCATCTTTATCTTTTGCTACGTTAGA
This sequence comes from Dasypogon diadema, assembly GCA_006980735.1. Lineage (NCBI taxonomy): Eukaryota > Metazoa > Arthropoda > Insecta > Diptera > Asilidae > Dasypogon > Dasypogon diadema. The sequence goes on along the minus strand of QYTT01093627.1, from coordinate 36,079 downwards.
TAAACCGTTTATGGTATAATCCTTGGATTACCTTTTTCTAACTTATTTCATAACCCAAATGGCTTGAAATTATACACATAGCACGCACATAAAGGGACTTTTGACACAAATAATTAAACCCTAAGAAAACCTACATATGTATTTTACATACAGAAGTGCATACAGCTCCCAGCCTGAAATATTCGTATATTTTTAAGAAGTTAATCAAAATAAAAAAAAGGTTCTTTTTACTTTTTTTAATGGAAAAAGTCTAGTTGGGTATCTGCTTTTTATTCAGATGATAACGCATAATTTGTAAAGAGAGCAAAAACTCGCAGACACAATCACAAAAGGAGTAAAACCAGTTAAAACAGGTACAATTTTCAAAGCAGAGCTGAATGGTATTTAAATATTTTTGTAAGTAATTACAATTACAAATACAATTCGTCGGAAAAGTAATTAAAATTTTACAAGCCATGGAATTGTAATTGCAGTTTTTCAATTACAATGCCGGATTTCGCTTCCGCCTTTTTTGTTTTTTTTTCGTTTTTTTTTTGTTTTCCGGTCTTCACAGCGTATCCGTTTAAGAGGACGTACCCAAAAAGACTCGGCTATTAATGCAATTTATGTTTATGCAGTAATGCCTTTAAAAACATCCAGGCTGCTCCTTTTTTTCCTCCAATCATTATTATTGAAACTTCCGTGTAAGCGTAGGTACCCAAAGAAGTGTTAAATTTGTCGTTATGCTATTTGTTATGTTATCTATCTCAGAGCAATGCCTTGGCTCAAAGAATAACGATTATCACTGCACGGATTCCAACACATTTTTCCCAACACCGACACCAACCACGCTTGAAAATGTAACACTGTCAGAATTATATTTAATTCGGACACAGTTTCAATTCATCAGCACGAGTTTTCTTTTGCGGTGTAGCCAAAACTCAGGGGATACTCTATGATGCTATGGCACAGCCTTGGCAAAAATGAAAACAGGTAAGGGAGGTAGAAAATTAGGAGGTCGATTGCAGGTGTCGGTGCACATTCTTCTTGAACATGCATTTAATTTGGACAAATCTTTACAAAAAAGCGGAAACTAATTCGTCTCTGTCTTTTGAGATTTTTAAACTCCATTTGTAAAATTTTGGTGGTAGCTTTGAAAATGACAAGTTTTCCCTGGAATAATACCGTGAAAGTAACTGCTACTATTAGATCGCTTGCCTTTCGTTGTGATTACGCATATTTAACTCTTTCATATTCTGAGTTCAGACGTACTCCCATCTCTTGAGCACTATGCACGTGTCGTCTTTGCTTGGAAGGACCCTCACAGTTCTCCTCTACCTCGTCTTCGAGTTCAAGATTTATATTTTGAATCCTCTCTACTAGGTTACCGAAACCTTGATTTCGGATTTTATCACCGGAACTAAGTCCTGCCTTCCATACCTGATATTGTCTTGTTTCATTTTCGGATTAATTCGGAAACTTTCTATGTAAGTGATTGTTTCCTAATCAGTATACATTTTTTAAGGAGAGGTTATCCTACTCTGGGTCCAAAAAATCGATATTTTTTCTTTACATTTTTCACATCCTTAAATGGGTGCATAATTAACACATTTAGTCCGGTCAATGTTGCATTCAATTAGGACAAATTTTCGTTTCATCCGAAAAAATTTGCATTCAATCTGAAAATGGTATATAGTCTAACAGGTAAAGATCTCGTGGACACTAAAGAAAGTACAGTTAACATAAACATAAAGTTGCATAACTATAGAACTAAATAGATAAATATCTATCCAAATATTACAATGAGCAATATTTCCTTGCTAGTAACTCACAAATGTTTAAGAAGTTCAAAAACTCTACTTAGGAGCAACTGCTTATTTTAAAATTAGCTGAAAGGGAGTTCCGAAGTCCGATAGATCGAGAAAGAAATTGTTTTTCTTTAGTAAGATATCTAAAATGCGAAATTAGTATAGAACGCATTCTCAGCTTTTTGTAAGGATTAGTAGACTTAGACTGTTTAAATAAGAG
>QYTT01093627.1:8860-34052 GCA_006980735.1 Dasypogon diadema | reverse complement strand
GTACTTTAAAAGGAATGTACTGGCATATTGTTTTGTATATATATATTTCCTTTGCATCTTTATCTTTTGCTACGTTAGATAAACCGTTTATGGTATAATCCTTGGATTACCTTTTTCTAACTTATTTCATAACCCAAATGGCTTGAAATTATACACATAGCACGCACATAAAGGGATTTTTGACACAAATAATTAAACCCTAAGAAAACCTACATATGTATTTTACATACAGAAGTGCATACAGCTCCCAGCCTGAAATATTCGTATATTTTTAAGAAGTTAATCAAAATAAAAAAAAGGTTCTTTTTTACTTTTTTTAATGGAAAAAGTCTAGTTGGGTATCTGCTTTTTATTCAGATGATAACGCATAATTTGTAAAGAGAGCAAAAACTCGCAGACACAATCACAAAAGGAGTAAAACCAGTTAAAACAGGTACAATTTTCAAAGCAGAGCTGAATGGTATTTAAATATTTTTGTAAGTAATTACAATTACAAATACAATTCGTCGGAAAAGTAATTAAAATTTTACAAGACCATGCAATTGTAATTGCAGTTTTTCAATTACAATGCCAGATTCCGCTTCTGTTCTGAGTACTGTTTTGTGGACATTTCATTGCGCCATTCCTAACTTTCGTTGCGCGCTTATTTTCAAAATTTGAATTCAAATATTTTGTTCACACTTTCATTTTCCATGTACTAGTCTTCTATTGATTCACTTTTAGTTTTGTAAATAATGCCTTTTATTGTTATAGGAAAATATATAATTGTGAAAGTTTTAGTTTCATTGTTGTTCGCATTCACCATCTGGAGCTTCCACATATAAAATATCACGCACTAAGGTATCGGTGGCCAAAGAGACTCCTACCAGATTTCGTAATTATAGTTAATCGAAATATATAGTTAGGTCTAATCTGTGTTTTAACAGTTTAACCTACTTTTTATACATTTCGGTTCTAAGTAATTTAGTCTAACTTGTCCGTTTGGTAACAAAATTGATCCGTCCTTGTTCTTCCTTTTTTTTGCGGTCTTCACAGCGTATCCGTTTGAGAGGACGTACCCAAAAGGACTCGACTATTTATGCAGTTTATGTTTATGCAGTAATGCCTGTAAAAACACACAGACTGCTCCTTTTTTTCCTCCAATCGTTAACCACTTTTGAAAATGTAACACTGTCAGAATTATGTATAATTCGGACACAGTTTCAATTCATCAGCACGAGTTTTCTTTTGCGGTGTAGCGAAAACTCAGGGGATACTCTATGATGCTATGGCACAGCCTTGGCAAAAATGAAAACAGGTAAGGGAGGTAGAAAATTAGGAGGCCGATTGCAGGTGTCGGTGCACATTCCTGCTTTCCTTAGCTGATATTGTCTTATTTCGTTTTCGGATTAATTCGGAAACTTCATATGTAAGTGATTGTTTCCTAATCAGTATCCATTTTTTAAAGGGGAGGTTCTCCTACTCTGGGTCAAAAAAATCGATATTTTTTCTTTACATTTTTCACATCCTTAAATGGGTGCATAATTAACACATTTAATCCGGTCAATGTTGCATTCAATTCGGACAAATTTTCATTTCATCCGAATAAATTTGCATTCAATCTGAAAATGGTATATATAGTCGAACAGGTAAAGATCTCGTAGACACTAAAGAAAGTACAGTTAACATAAACATAAAGTTGCATAACTATAGAACTAAATAGATAAATATCTATCCAAATATTACAATGAGCAATATTTCCTAATGCTAGTAACTCACAAATGTTTAAGAAGTTCAAAAACTTAGGAGCGACTGCTTATCTTAAAATTAGCTGAAAGGGAGTTCCGAAGTCCGATAGATCGAGAAAGAAATTGTTTTTCTTTAGTAAGATATCTAAAATGCGAAATTAGTATAGAACGCATTCTCAGCTTTTTGTAAGGATTAGTAGACTTAGACTGTTTAAATAAGAGTAAATCCATAAATGAGTTAAAATTGCAGTCCAGGATTAAAATTAAGTCTAAAAACATAAGGGGCTGTAGTAGTGAAAGCAACATTTAACTTATACATTGACTCAGAATTGAGTGCACAGAATATTTCACATCCAAAGGCAATAAAGTCACAATAAATAATTTGACGAACGTAATTCGTGTTTTTTTAGGAATACAACTAGTTGAAACCGAGCTTCATAGCATGAAAACGCTGGGGACCAGAAGGATCCGTCCTTAAAAAGTGGATCCTGAATTTCCAATTGGGAAACCCTCGAGCGGAGGTTCGGTAGATAAAGTTCGGTAGATATATCGAAAACTGAACTCTCGCAAATTAAATTCGACATATGTATGAAACAGCGAAAAATAAAATCTCGAATCATAAAATATCGAAAATGTAGTGGATATCGAAAAGATGCCACATATCAGAAACGCCAACACAGATCCTTGGCGTATGGTATTCCATCTTGATTTTGGGGCATGTTTGATTCGGGACTTCTTATTGGTTTTTCGAGGCTACTCTGCTAGTAAACGAATTATATTGTCTTACTGTATAAAATCAACATTATTCAGTCCAACCTGACTAACAGTGGTATGAAGCAACTTGCTGCAATAATATTATAGTATCTAGTAGCTCAGCTACATATATATATTATAACAGAATAATATAGGAATATTGACTTAATTTTGACATAAGAAATGCATATAATGCAAAACAAGAAGCATTCTTTCCACAAAGTATTGCTTCCCTTCTTACTAGCTATCGATTAAAATCGTTTATTGTGCGTTGCTATATTGTTTTGTGGTTCCAATCTACTCACACCTCATCCTTGGATCCAAATGACGACTCTGACCTATTCAGAGTACTCATCGTTAACATCGTTTGCGACTAAAATTTCTCCAACCTCCTAAAAAATACAGAAGAAATTCCATAATCCACCAGGATAAATTATTCGGCAGTTTGATGCAGAGTGCCCTTTACAGATTATGAAATTAATTATAAAAGTTGGGAATTAACAGATTTTAATTGCTTGCCTGAAAAAATTTGAGTATTAAGAAGAATAATTCGGCAATAATTCTATGTTATCTGATAATATCAACGATCCCTTTCCTTTAGCAACCCCCTGCGAAGAAACCCTTAGTAAATTGCACAGATTTGAAATTTAATTTCTTTATTTTCCGTGAATTACATCCTTTCTAAGTCCATAGCCAGTTTTTCGCTGCAATAAAAATTCATGACGCAAGAGAAGTTTAAATGTTACTAGGAAAATGTGAAAAAGGTTCTGAAATCCCAGTCTCTCTGTTTATTATATTCAGATATAAAAGATATAACTCACAGAAGTGTACTTGGCACGTGCACACTTGAAGTTGAATTAGCTGGGTAGAATCCTACCAGTCTTTCATTTCGAAATTATTCCTTTACGGAACCTTGGGCTAATAGTTGGCGAGTTCCTTTCTTCATAACCCACAACAGAAGCGGTAGCAATGCTGGTTACGTTACTGACGTTCAACAAGTGCACCTGAAATGTGACCAGTTGCAAAATGCAGTCGTAATTCTGTTCGAGGTATGAACTACTTCTGGGTAAACCTGTCAAGTGATCAACGATGAAACGCATTCAGATGACCAACAAGTAACAACTGCTCTTTTCAGGTATCCTAGTCATTGCAGAATTTATTTGTACAATTAAGTTTCATCCGTTTGAAGCCAATCAAAAGTTTTCGACTTCGCCGAACTTACGTAACTATATTTAGTACTGGCGTTTCATTCCAATGCAATCTGTTTTTCACGTAAAAAGAAATTCAGCAGAAATGAATTCAGTTAAAAAAAAAAGAATGCTGCAAAAAGGGAAATTCATGGTTCCATTTTCATTTTTCTTCTACTTTCAGCACAATTATCTAATGGAATTTGGATACCTTCCAAAGTCTGATATTGAAACTGGTAACTTGAGGACCGAGGAGCAGCTCAGGGAAGCCATTAAAAGCCTACAGGTAACTGTAATTTAGACGCTTTCCAGTGTTGGTTAATTCAGTCCGTATCGTCTGGTTTGTGTTGCAGAAATTTGGAAATATTCCAGTAACAGGTGTGATAGATGAAAAGACTAAAGAACTTATCCGGAGGCCACGCTGTGGTGTTCCTGATAAGCCGGATGCACCAGACTTTTCTTCCGATAATCGGCGAAGGTACAAGAGATTTGTTATTCAAGGGCCCAAGTGGGATCACACGGACTTAACTTGGAGGTAAGTGATTTATAGGCTACTTTAACGTAACCGATTATTAGAAATTATTGATTTCAACAAAATTTTGATTTGTAACTTTTGCAAAAAAAGGTTGCACCACTGCAAGTTATTTATGGTTTGCCCTTCAAAGCACTAGTAATTTCTGATACAATACATAGTGCCTGGAATTTATCGAATGAAGGCAAAATAGTATATTATCACTTGAAAAAAATAGCATAGGAAAAAACATTTACTATGCTTGAGTGAGGAGAGAGCAAGCTCAAAGGCACTGGATATACATTGCCTTTTATACTTCCAAGGCTCGATAAAAAGTAATTTAAATATTTTCACATGGTGGATAACTACAATATTTCACTTGTTTAAAATTTTTAATTTTTATAAATGTTTTACGAGCAAAACCATCCAGCTTAACTACGATTTTTATGATATCACGTGGACTTCTGCCCGCAGATAAGACTTTGAATGTTTTTTTACTGTGTAGCCAAAGCTCAGGGGATACCCTATTATGCTGTGGCATAGCCTTGGGGAAAGGATGTTTCGAGATACAGCTTGACCTTACCGACCATACATATATCAAAGCAGACGCAGTTATCTCTTTATTCATAATTAAGGAGGAATTTTGGGCTAAAGGTTAATTAAGTAAAATTCAATCTATAGATATCTAGATATATGATGGATAGATATGATAGATATCTAGATGTATGACGAAGGTTTAGTGGCTGAGAAGTTCATTCCAATTGTTAGTTAGGTTTTTCTAAAATACTCTGCGTTCACCGGATTAGATACTTGTAACAACAACGGTTCTCTACTCCTAAATATCTTTCTAATGTGAGAAAATTGTGTTTTAATTTTGTTGATAGTATAAAGGAATACAGATTTCGCCGTGGATAATTATTTCAGACCCCTGAAGACGTTAACGGAAGTTGACAAAACGTCAGGAATTAAAGTAAAAGGGAAAAAAATACAAATCAAGATATCTGTGGATTGAATTTTACTTAATTGACCTTTAACCTAAAATTCCTCCAAATTATATTGAGAAGGTCATCACAAGGCTATACATATTCATAACTAAATCATTTATAATTTATTTATGTATAAGTACAACAAGATTAACATCTTTTAATATGTACTGTACTGCAACCGGAAGAAAATCAAGACAAAATAATTTTAAAATATAAGAAAATTAATAAGAAGAGAAATAAAGTGAAAGTAAAAATTCAAAAAGATATCAAAAAGTAATAAAGTTAAAACTAAATAATTTAAATATCTTAGGCATTTGAAATACTGAAGTAGACGCCTCCTGAAAGCCTCAACTGAACTCAATCGCTAAACATCCGAAGCAAGGGAATTTCACAATCGATAAACCTGAGGGAGATAGGACCGTCCACTAATTAATGTGTTAAAACATGGAAGTAGCAGAGCATAAGAAACACAAGAATTGCTTAAAGTAAGCAGGCTTATCAATGTGTATTATTTTATATAGAAAGCATAATAACATATAACTAAAATAAAATTCAAGTGCAAAGCCCAAGACATCAGTGCGACAAGGTGAAATATGATCAAATCTTCATACCCTGAGCAGTTATAAAGCTAGTACAACCATTAAAAGCCACATTATTTTTGGACCATTGGTGTACATGATCTAAATCTAGATACATAGTCCTCTATCCAGTAGGTATAGATATATTAAATTGGACATTAGTGGCGTACATATGAATGTGTGAGAATGTGACGATGTCAGGGAGCTCATTTATGTTAACCATTATATTCTTTAGCAGAAGCTCTTTGTTTTTCTATCCTTATTTATTAAAAGATATTCGAGGGATATCGTATCAGACGGGTTCCTTTTCGTCCCTCTGCCAAGAGTCGTCTCAGCCAGTTCCCATCGGGAGATTCCTCGGCAGAACCCTGACTTCGACGCCCCTTGTAAAATCGAGCATTTGCCTGTAGGTTAGCTGCTCCATGCTAACCATAGGGCTGCCGGTAACAGCCAATCTCCTGCTCACCAAGGCCGGACATTCACACACAATGTGCTCCGCCGTCTCAGTATCTTCTAGACACAGGTTGCACGTATCATCCTCCAGGATCCCCATCCTTTTGAGATCATATCCGAAGCTACAGTGCCCAGTAGTAAATGAAACTAACCGTCGGAGAGTTCCTTGCTCCATGCTTAAAACTTTTCTTTTGATCGTTCCGTACGACAGTCTAATCGTTTTCTTAGCCTGTCGGCAAGTTGTCATTCTGTCCCATCGATTCTGACGTTCCTTTCTGACCCAGTTCTCGATTAGGGCCTTCACCATTCCCCCCCAACGGCAGAAAAGGGTTCCGGCCCTAGGAACTCCATAGCCGATCCCTGCTTTGCTAGGGCTTCAGATTTTTCTTTCCCCTCTATCCCAGTGTGTCCTCCAACCCAACAGAGTGTTACGTCATTTACTGAAGCACACTCGCTGAGCTTTTGCATGCATTCCATCGCCAGGGATGAAATCACCTCCGTCCGATCCATGCATCTGACCACCGCTTGTTTGTCCAGTGCAATGAAGATTTTACTCCCCCGTACCTGACCCTCTTTTAAGAAGTCCAACGCACGAACCAGAGCAAACATTTCTGTCTGGTAAACCGAGGTGCATCTTCCCAGGCTAACATAGCAGGACAAGTTTAGATCCTCAGAGAACATCCCTGCACCTGCCCTGCCATCAATCATAGATCCGTCCGTGAATATAAAAATATCCCCGGGTGCCTTTTCTGGGAGTGACCTTTCGGTTACCCTGACCCTTTTTATCCTGACCTAGGGCACCATGAGTTCCTTAATCCCTTATACGTGATCCAGAATTCTCCTATGCCCATACACAGTCCCTGACGAGTACCATGTACTGTACCTCTGCATTCTGAGAGCCGCCTCCACTGCCATCTTCTTCACAAAGATATTCAGCGGTGGCAGCCCCACAAGAGCTTTTAACGCCGCAGTGGGTGTGGTGCGAAAAGCACCCGTAATCCTTTTTTAGCTTTACAAATTCCTTAATTGCTAATTTTTTATCAGGACATAGTAAGCGAGTCAAAGTCGATAACACTTTCTACTCGTCGTTACTTCTCCCCGGGGCGGGTGTACCTTAGGGCTCTATACTGGGAGCGCTACTTTTCAGCATTTTTATCAAAGACCTTCCAGAAGTGGCCCGCAAATTCAAGAGTTCATCTTTATGCGGATGAAGTATAATTGTAACTGTGTCGGCCTCTAGGCCTCCTGGAGGACTGTTTGTCACGTATTAATTCTGACTTGAAATCTTGAAAAGTCTCAGTGTATAGGTTTTTAAAATAGCACATTCAATGCATCTGACATTCCTCCTATTTTTTAGTAACGGATTTGCGTTGCCAATGGTGCGAAAGATGTTCAATCTTGGGATAATGTTGAATAGCAATATGACTTGCTGTAATCATATAAACGTGATACTGGACAGAATTTATGTAGGATTACGAAGGTTCTGGCTTTCAGCTAACATTCGGTCTTGCAGTGTCCACTTTCAGTTAGTAAAAGTCTGAATTTTGCACTAGTTTTATTTATGATAGCAACGTTTTTCCCCAAGTGGATAGTGGATGTACTCCTAAATTGGATGTGGCCTTTACAATTGCATCCGCTTTATTTAGGGTTTACGACCACATCTCCCCCTTTCCCTCTTATTTTTTCCCCTTTTTGTTACTTTATCTGTTTGAACACAACTCTGAATTTTTTAATCTAATACCATATAGCCACATGTTATTCACATAATGTACTTTATAAGATCGTAAATCTTCTGTACTGTTACCAGCAACATCATTACCATCATTTATAATTCATATGACGGTCAAATGCCTTACAGAAGTCTAATAGCGTCAGATAGCAAATGTCAACTGCATTAAAGGAAACACGTATGTCGGTGTTGTCCTTGCTTACAGCGCTTTCGAAATTATAATGATCATTACACAACCCAACCCGATAAGGGCTGTATGCAGACAGAGTGGCAATCAGACCTGTTATTATATATAATTCGGTAGCTTGAGTCTTAACAAAGTAGTAAAGAAGTTCTCAATGAATTATATGAAGCCAGTTACAGCCCTTGAAGATAATATGCTTGGAATATGGGCCTTTTATTTTTGAGTTTATGCGATTCGGTATCTGACTTGCCTATCTTCTTCAAAAAATAACGGCAGGGATCATATCCAGAAGCCGTAGCAATAAATACTTTTAGTAATTTTCTGTTAAGAACTGCATGTTTTGAGATGAGAAAGAATTCTCTTGCTCGTCTAATTCTGGAAGTTAAGTTCATTTGTTCGGTTAGTCAAAAACACGACTAATGCACAGATGGCTGGTTCTGATTGTGGCCAACAGACAAAGCTTGACCGGATGCTTTCTAATTAAAATCTTTTGTTTATGACGTCCATCATCTCGACGCTGACAGTATTTTACTATATATACCAGCTGTTATTTCCTTTTTACTAAAGAGATGGGGTGGCAGCATATCAAGTATTGCTGCGAATGCCCTTTATAAGTAGTAACATAAAGTGAATCCCTTTGAGTTAAAATTTTTAATCACCATGTAATTGTATCATTAGAGGATTGACCCTGATTGATACATAAGGCAAGTTTAGGATTAATACTTTACTTATTTCCGGAAACTCTTTGGCATAAGGCCCTTTACCTGTTAGACATTTCTAGTTCAAATCTATTAAATTTAGAGGGAAGATATTGAAGGGTCCTTTTCCTGCTAAGCGGCCTTAGATTCGCCATTTAGTGCAGCCATTATGCTAGCTTTTTGGACGTATTGTTCTCTCATCTCGCCCGTCTCCATTTTCCCTTCCACCAAGACTAACCATAGCATCACAGAGTATCGCCGGACTCTTCCAAACCGTAAAAAGAATAATTTACTGGGGGTACCTCCATAGATTTCCTTATCATAGGCAAATTGACTGAAATTAGGCGGGCAGCTATGGAGGAGTATTGTCAGTAGGCAGGTAGCAAGCACTTTTCTTTTGATCTTTAGGGGAAAGGATGTGAGATTAATAGGCATATAAGATTCGGCCTCATGTAGCGGTGTAGCAATTTATTTCCAGCTTTCGCTATAGGTCTCCATACTTTAGGGATATGTATTTATCTGTAAAAATGGATTTTGTGCTTCCAATGACCAGAATAAATGATAGAAGAACCAGAAAAATATTGTCGACTCGAAGAGACAGAGAAATTCGAAGCTCTTAACTGAGTAATTTCGGTAATGCATTTCTTCGTTAACTCTTAATCCCTCTACAAATGCTACAATGGATTTAGATCCACACCTACGTCGAATTCTTCTGTTAGAAGGTTACAAATAGGAGAGTGTGTTTTGGGCGGATTTATAAATTCTCTTTGGTATTGGTAGAGTAAGGTCTCTATAAGAAAGCCAATACCATTCTTTTGGTTTCTTTTGGAGTTCTTTCGAAGTTTTTAAGTTCTGGATATACTCTCTATTCTCGCAGAATTTCTTTCGCGATTTTTTAAAAAATCTAGTGCATAGCTTTGAAGAATTTTTTTTTTGGCGAAGGGGGGCAATGCGTTACGCACCCTAGTGGACTTGCCCCCCATGTGCCGGACTCCTCACGATCCGGGTCTACCGGCTTTTTAGCCATCTGTTTGGGCAAGCAGAAAATACATAGCTAAAAATTACCAAAAATATAAGACGTTCATCATCGTATTTAAATAATTATATAAAAATTCTCACTTCTTCTTACACTTACACTGAAGTGAATTTCCTAGAGCAAAGCAGTAGTGTTATTTCTCAACCAAATTAGGAAGATAGTCGAAGTAAGTTCTATAATGAAACACGCCATCTTCATCAAAAATCGATTTATTTTCGTAAGTTGTCGCATTATTTCTTTTTTAAATTCATGTAAAATATCTCCTTTACCTCAGACACTTCCAATCTGCTCCAGCTATCAGGATATACGAAAAAGGAGGATGAATCTCCCAGTCATAAATTATTCCCTTCCGGAGCTCCATCCAGCCATGGCTTCTCGTTCAAAGTAAATCTTATTCAAGATTCATAACTGCTTGGAATCATTGCATTTTGCATACAGATGTAGGTTACAATTAGATTGTTCATTAACTCGCTGCGCCAGGGTACTTCATTTGAAAATCTTCTATAAAACTCGATTTGAACAGAAAATTAAACTTGAATGGAGCCATCAGCTCGGGGCTAATGTTGATTGCATAATTTAGCATACAACATTAGAAGTTTCATCTCAGCGTTATTTCCCAGCGTACTCAGTTCGGTTTCGTTTTTTTCTGAAACACTTTACTTGTTTTCTGTCGCACAGTAGGAGGTCCTTGCAGAAGTATGTGGAAATGGTTAAAGTGCAAAAAGACATTTTGTTAAGCATGTCCAGAAGAGTGAGAAAGATCTGGACATGTACAACAGCACTTGGGAAAATTTCGAAGTATACGTACGCAAGCTAAATGCATTTTAACACTAAACCCTCCTGAGGATATAGATGGTGGGAACAAGCAAGTAGCGCGAAATTTTCCAAGGTACTGAACACTTTTCCTGTAAGCTTATATCGCTATAATTGTTGATGTCTGTTCTGAAATCTGGCTGCCTTCCGGCAAATTCTCATAGAATGGAGAAGTAAAATTTTTTGAGTAACTTCTAAACGTGAATCACTTGGAAGATTGTCGGCTTCCACTGTATTTCGAAAAGCCCTAGGACTTGCAGTTTTATACTCTATACACTTCGATTGTAAAATTGAAGGATTTTGCCCTCTGTCAGGAGATTTCGGGAAAGAGACAAACTTTGGTGACAAATGAAGCAAAAAACTCAAGACAATTAAAGTAAAACCAAGAACAACTCTTAATTGCTCCAGAACAAATTTCACCTCCTTTTGTGCAGTCGCTAGGGTCTTCGAGAATGTTGAAAAGGGGATTCAACTCAATTATAAATTTCTTAGATCTTGGCAAAGTGAATGACATCTTCGCAGTATAAACAATAAATCTATAAATTATAAGTTTGTTAATTGGCAATCGGGTCAATCGTACGGATGTTTGCATTATTGCCAACGCAACTTTTGGATGTTGATATTAAATTGTTCATTTGTCCTTTTTTGGCATTCAGGTAATCACTCAGTTTAGGCAAAATGTTGAGCGCACCGAAATTCATTTTGATATTAAAACATTGAAGTAAATTTAGCAAAGAAACTAAAGTTTAGACTTTAAAGTTTAGATATTGTTGAGGGAAAAGAATTTTTGTCTCAAAAGTAACGAACCCCTTTCAGACCTTTTTGCAGAATTGTTCTCTTGCTTCTTGGCCAATGTAGTGCAAGAAATAATTCTCCCTTGTTGCATTCTCGGAAATATGAAGAAATTCTAGCCGCACTTCCACCTGTCGAATTTGCATTTCGATTCATCGTAGTATTCCATGTTAAAGCTGGCCGGTATATGTCGAGCTGCTGTTGTACCTCCGGTAGAATTTTGCTGAGTAGTCGACATGGTCATGTACTAATTAGATGAAATCTTCTTAATCTTTTCCTCTTGGTTCGCAAGTTTTGCAAAATCCTTGTCGCAAGTTTATTGTGAAAGGGCTTGTAAAGTAAAACATCTATGAATATCGCTAAAATAAATTTATTACCTAAAGGTTGCCAACGCCATAAGAAGATAGTGACCAGCAGCCACACATTCGTTTATGTTGAGCTACTTTTAACGAGAGAACGGGGGCAGTTTTCAGACCAGGAATTAATTTATTAACAATCCACTGAACTAAATCATAGGCAATAGCACTGCTAGCACAACACACATACATGCTCCTGATACATAACTGTTGTTAAGGCGCAGAATTTCCCCTCTGACTCAATTTTTTTAAAGGTTGGCGTACCCCAGGGATTCGTGCTCGGTCCAGTGTTATTTAGCCTATACATAAATGATTTGGATTAATGGACTACCGTGCACAACGGTTAAATGATGACCTACAACGCGTTTATAAATGGTCACTAATAAATAAACTAAATCTCCACAGAGCTTAGGGGTATTTTGGTTAAAAAGTCCCCTTTTAGCAATTATAAAGAAGCGAAAAATGCAATTTACAAAAAAGTAGTAACCAACAAAAGATTTGAATTTGAACCCAGAACTGTTGGAAAATGCGTCCTGCTCGCATGCCAATTTTCAAACATTTATTTTACTGAGTTTCACGTTAATACCAATTCCTATGAAATTCCCAATACGAGTGACTACTATTTTTTAGGTATGCTTGGAACCTATTCCTTTTCCGCTTTTTGGGTATGAAATCACCATATAAGGTTAAAATCCATGAGTGTAAATAAGTCATGTCAATTTATGGAGGTTTTGTAGAATCTTCTACCCCGTTAAACATAATGATATTTCTCCCTTTTATGTCTTGTTCTAACAATTTTACCGATATATCGATTTTAGTACACAATGGGAGGGTGTTAAGCGGGATCTCACTGTATATCGGTTGGTTACGAGTACGAATTTTGGACGATGTTCTTCTGAATATCTCACTATTTTAAAAAAACCGAGTATGGAAAGCGCTCATGAGGGATTTTAGTACTTGAGAAGGCATCATTAGCCTTCAGCAGTAAAATATTTCACCACGACATCGCGCTGACACATTGTGATGCGATTGTTTGGGATTGGCTAACAACGAGCTTTGACTTATGGATTGGTTGAGGTGGAATTGTCATGAAGAAATACTTCGATTCTGCAAAGGTTGATATGGGGGTTCAGTAGCCCATGTCCTACGTAATGATTAAAAAAACAACCATTCTTGTATTTCGAAATTATTTTATTGTTTTCGTAATAAAAAGTAACAAATACACGATTTTAAACCTGCAACAAGTGTTCAAATTAACCTCCTTCTGACTGAATACATGTAAGAATGTGTTCAATGCTTCTTGCCAGATGGATCAGAATCAGAAATCTTAGCTAGAGCTAAGGTAGCTGCCACTTTTCGGAGTATTACTGCAAGTTGTTATCACTCTTTCAAGAATCTTTAAGTTTTATTACATCCTCGGTCAGTCAAAGCTGGGTGCTAATGGTCGAGGCAATTGTACTTGCCAAGCCACTGCATAGTAAAAATTGCATGCCAAAATGGTGGCTTACTTGCAACATTTGTCAGGTTATAATTTTTCAATCTCCTCTTCTCTGGAGAATTGCATATGCGCATTATATGGTTGCCTCCTGAACTTAGACCTTTAAAAAACATTTTGAAGAATCAGTCTTTAATAGTAAGAGTAACTGGTGATGTAAATGAAAAAAACAAAAAAGAAGAAAAAACAAAAAAACAAATGATATCATCGCAAATTAATTGCTCGTATCTGATTCAGAAGCCTTGATTTTGGGCTTCAAATCAGAATAAATTTCACGGGAAAGATTGCTTATTTTCATATCTAAATGTTAATTTCTCCTTTTTTCGAGCAACCTTGAAGAGAAGACAGAAAGTAATTAATCGCATCCCGATACCTTGCCAGCAACAATTCACGTCATATTAGCAAACAGTTCCGACAGTACAGTGTTAGAAAATAGGATTGCACGAACAGGATCTAAAAGATCATTAAAGAACATTATCGAAGAGTTTGGAAACCCGAAGGCATATTTAACCGCTCATACGGACTATACACGCCCACGATTTACGAGTTCTCCAACTCCATCAAATAGACATTCATGCCAGAGGACTATGGAGCTGCATAGCACAGCATTACACCTCACTGGATACTGTGAGATTGGACACAATACACAATCTGCGCAAGATATGAATATGAATGTCAGCATTGACCAAGCAATAACAGAAAGACTAGTCGGATCCTAAGTTTAAGAGAAACATGCAATTTTTGGGAAAATTTATATTGGTCATAAACAAAATTTTTCATATTTAAATGGCAATGTTTGTGAAGGAGAAACATCTAAATGAACGAAGTTGATATCCAAATAGTCACCTGGTTAATCAATTACCTGTGAAACTAGATTCATTAAGTTTCCGTGCGTGTAATAATTTCGAAATTATGATTTAATATCTCATATCTTAATGATCTCAGTAGATATGTGTTTACACAACTTTAATATTTTTAAATAATTATAAATTAAAAAAATAATAATTTGCCTTTTTTCGAAAGTTCTGCATTCTCAACCCTGAACTGAAGACTAGTACATCGCGACAAGATACCAGTGCAAAGTCTCAATAGTGCATATTATCAAGTATAAGTATATACCTCCAAATTGCCATATTCTTTTCGTTACTAATAGCATTCAGTGATCCGTTAGCTTATTAAAAGTAGCTCTTAGTGGTTTCCTGTCGTTAAATTGAGCATCAAGTTGAGAAAGTTCTCGCACTTCATAGAAAATCCCTAAGTATCTCACTCTCCAAATAATGAGCCCCATCTCCCACTCAATTTTCCTGATAAAATTTTCAACTGGAATTAAAACTTTTAATTAACGGGCAGACACAGAAAATATTAATGGGCAGCCTTACGTTTTACATAATGAAACCCTTGCTCCTGCTGGCAACGGCAAGTGCATCTTTGTTGTTGCTTTGCATTTGGATGGGTCCTCTTCTTGCAGCGCGCCCCGACAATCGAGAGAGGAGCTAGTATCATTTTCATGTGATTTAACAAAAATGCCCCAATCCCGCAGTAGGTTTAAGAAGGAGAAACAAGGTTCCTCCCGCATACCTTCAAAAATTCCTTGAAGTTTACAGTGAATTCTTCAAGTAGCAACTCGTTAGTGGAGTTAGCAGGGTGTGACCGTTCCCCTTTGTTTCCGTCAGTTTGTCTTGACCATTGTTAATTTACTTCTGCTGCTTGTCCTCACCAACGGCTGCCTTTGTTCAAGTCGGCACTGCAAGTCGCAAGAGGTGAAATCTTCTCATATCAAGGAAAAATAGGTTGAGCTGTGCACAGAAAAAATAATAATATTAAAATAGACGATCGAATCCCCCGATAGAATCTTACGTACAAAAATGAATTTTACTCCCATCCCACATTTTGTGAAATTCATCTAGAAAAGGATTAAAAGTAGACTTTGACTCTTAATAGGACAATAGTCCACTGGTTCTGTGAGCATGAGTTGAGCCATCTCTTCCAAATATTGGCACAGCCCCCACTTTCAAAAAGGGATTATAGCAAAATCCTAAATGGCCCCTGATAATCGACTCGACTCTTAGCAATTGATTAAATGTTTTCGATTCTATCTTCGCAGGAGTTACCCTGATGACGCGGCGAATTGAAAGGACTAAAGCTCATAATTGATTAACTCGTCGGAAGGGATGATGTTTTCAAATAGTTTATTTCAATTGGATGCTTGAGTGACATGATTGATCGATTTTTTATGCTTTTAGGAATTAAGGCAGGGGGCGAGTAGGGAGGATTAAAGGCAGCCAAATTAGGGGACGATTTAATAATTCGGTATAGACCCTAAAAGAAATCTTCAGGATTTTCGTTGGTAAAGGAATCATTATTTATTGACAGTAGAAAGAGAGTTTGCAATACGGGTGATAGATATTATTTGTTGCACATGTAGATTACATATACGGTTGTTTTTATTAAATATTATATTTAGATAAAAATCACTTTACACTTTCCAATTTATTTCGTTCTATTGTATAAGTGAAAATTCGACAGGGTAAATTAAATCGACTTCATTGAATAATAATAGTGATAAGTTTCCACGTTCATAGAGTATTTCTATTTCGAGAATATTTTATTGTAAAAGTTTACTTCTTTAGAGTAAACATACCCATAAAAACTACTAGCGAAAGGTATAAGAAAAGTTCGGATTGATCTACCTTTATGACAGAACTAGATAATAAGACCGTGTGAAAATATGACGTCACTTCTAGCGAGGTAAATCTCAATGATTGCGTACAGCAATGATTCAAGATAACTAGGTATATGTGCATTCCACGGTAGCCGGTGAATACAACGTGTAACGTCGTTATAAGAGACATGCAGCTTACAAACTTGGTTGACTTTGGGGAAAATTATACATTGCCATATGTAAAGCGGAAGTCTTTTAGCTAGTCCTATTTGAAAATCAGCTGATAGACAGCTTGAAATTATTCATAACGGCTTGAGCGTGCTGTAAATCTTGTTGAGTAATCGTGAAATATAACTACTATAGAAAAGCATAGAACTGAGTTGAATTCCTAGGCTTTTAACAACTGAAGCATATGACACTGTTAAGCAATTAAATTTGCTTGGATTCAGTGTCAGATCATTGTCTTCTGACCACTGACAAATTCACTGCAGGTTTTCATTTATACGATTAACTAGGCTTCAATAAGCCCAGCAGACCTACTATGGTGTATTTGCACGTCATCATCATGCATGTAAATGGATAAGCCTAAGCCCGACAATATTTGGTAAGTCATTTATATGAAAAGAAATGGATCAAGGATTGATCCTTGACCTATTGTTTCTCTATAAGGCTCATATCAGACCCAGACTTGAATATAATTCACATATTCGGGCAGAGGAAGGATGTAGGTACTAGAATTTCGACGTTGGACAAACTCCTAATATAAGCTTTTAATCTCACTTGCGATGAAGCGATTACTTCCAAAATCGATTCCCGCCGTAATTTCTCATGCCTAACTTTCTTTTATACGCTCCTTTAGGCCAATGTCATACGAGCGAACAAATGGACGCGCTTGACAGTAAAAAATTGGTTGACAATAGGAAAGCATGCAACTTCTGTATAGGTCGAAAATTGCGCTTGTCCATTAAAAGCCTAATTTTCACTGTCGCGTGAGTCAATTTAGCGTTCGTGTGACATAGGCCTTAATGGACATTGCTTCAACGAAAACTCTGGTCTGATTTCCAGTAGTTTTATCCCTACGCGTGATACCCGTGCAACGAGCCGTCTTCACCCTTTCGTCATCGAGTCAAGACCTAGCAGAACATAAGGTATATTCTCAGCCTTGGCATCATCGTGAAAAAATCTTACATATCTGGCACTTCTATTATATTTTTCATCCACTTCAGTACTTTGTACTACTTCTATACTTCTATACTTCTATACTTCAGTACTTCAGTACTACTCTCTATAATGAAAGTATCTGCATTTCCAGGTAATTGACTTGGTAACGTGATACAGTAGACCATTTCTCCGTAAGACGTCAACATCCTTCTCATAGAAGCAGTGGCGAAATTAGCACAGAAATAAGCTATAGTTCCATTAATGGGAGGAGTAAAGAAATCGTTTAATAGATGTCAGTGTGTTTTTCTGTCTGTCCGCGCGTTATTTCGAGTACTCTTTATGCTAGAGACTTGACATTTTGTACACAGACACTTTATTAAAATTGAAAGATCAAGTTCGTAAATGGGCCAATTTGGACAACTCCTTCATTGGGTTGCCATATGAAACCTCCAGCTATATATCAAATAAAAAATTGATATTTATAAATATTTTCCTTCTAAAACGGGAACGTTACAAAGTAGAGGGATAAAATTCGGCACACAAATAAAACCTAAATATCCTGACAGAAGGTGAATCAAATCAGCCAACCTTTTCAGAGGGCTGCCATATGAAAGTCTTATTTTTATTAAAGTCGGAAATGTAAATTTTATTCAAAAGTTTTCGCGATCGACATAAAAATACTCATATAGAGGTTTTCCGCGTCGCTGATTGCGAATCTAAAGTCGGGTTTCTTACATTCAAAATGGATCTTATATGATGGACAAGATTTTCTAAATGTATATATGTCTTTCTTTCTCGAAAGGTAAAGGTTTCGGGGAAACATTCTTTGGATGGAAGTTGGAACACAACAAAGGGAGAATTTGGCACTGACCTTAAGCTTGACCCAAATTTAATTTTAGAGGTCACTCGGAGGTCAACTTGATATTTTTAATGGAATATTATATTTTTGATACCGGAATTGGAGAGAGCGTGAAGGTTAACCTTCAAATATGTGGTTCACTTACGGGTCAAAGTAACCTACAGGGTTCACCTCAAGGTCAAATAACCACTTGAATCAATACTTAGTAATTGTACATTGTAGGGAAAACCATTTGAGACAAAAGTTGTGCGAAACAGAAAAGGGCACTTAACCAATATATTGGCCTTAATTACTCTGAAAGAGGAATGAAAATGTTCTTTTAACACGTTGCGTACTGCATAAAAGCAGTACGCAACGTGTTAAAAGTTAAAAGTTTTCGTGGGAAAATTACGTATTAAAATGCATTTGTACTGAGAAAAATTTTAAATGTCAGTCTCCGGGGACTGAGGCCGCACTCAAAGTGTTAACTCCAGCAGTTAAGCACCTGAACAAGATTCGTTTGCGTATTCGAAACGTTGAACTTATTAATGATTATAAAATTATTTTAATACACTGAAAACAACCCACATCATATTCTTTTATAATTAGATATTTCTTAAAGCAGTAAGACGCCCTCTAGAAGATTCATTATATACTTATTACATCCTTTTCTCCCCAACATCTACGGTATAACATAATTGGCCGAAACCAGTAATAACTTCTTTTCTTGTTTACGGATAGGAATTATGATAGATTACTTCCAATCGTGAGACGTCACTTCCTCATGACATATGATATGATATGAAAATTATATAACAGAGTGTTCATTAGGTTAGGACACTTTCTTCACAAGGCTAACCCAAACGTTATTAGTTTCTGGATCCTTTCCATTTTTAAGCAACAAATTCGTATCTCACAATTTTTAATTTTATTGCATCTTAAAGCGAAATTAAATTATATGGTCATCAAATAATTTAATAAAGTACTAATATTACATACGAAAATAGTATAAAACATAGTTAAAGAACTTATATACAAAATGATGACACTTTACGATATGGAAAATCAGCAAAACACTGCTCAACAAAAAAAGCCTCGAAACTTGTCTCTCTTTCTTTATGTGGAAAATTCCTTAAAATTCGAGATAAGTTTTCCCATTATAAAACAATTTTCACCAAAATTTCGTGGTAATATTCCTCGTTTGTATCTACCACAAGAAAATCCATTCGAAACATAAAAACCTTGGACCACAAGGCTTGCATCACTCCAGGAGCAGAGAGATGCACGTGTACTAAATGTACCCAAATACCCTTCACTTTACACATGAGGAAATATTCGGCTCGAATATGGAAGGATTCAAGTTTTGTGGAAACCAAAGTAGTGTAGTGTATGTGGGACAAGCAGGATATGGCAGAATGTACACCACTCTATGATTACTTTAAGTGGTAATTTGATTTTGTGGGAAAGTCAAACCTCTGTTGTGAAATTCAAATAAATTAGCCAGCAGATTCCTGAGAATTTTACAGGATGACACTTACAAGAATCCATGTAGTTTTTCATTTGCGATATGTACAAACTTGGATTACTTCCTTTTTAATTATAGCTTTTACGCCATAACTTAACAGAGTGTAACTGCAATGGCATAAAATAAGTTATATCAGTATTTCTGAAGATTTTAATTTTACTAAATTCTACGTGTAAATATCGATGAAAGAATTTTTAACAGGCTTAAGGCACACTCTGTGAGGCTATGCCAACTAATTCGGGATAGGAAACGTTGGGAGTATATGTCCATAATAAGTCTTGTTTATCGTATGTATAAGATGACTGAAAGGATTACCTTGTTGCAGTAAAGTTCACATAGTTGGGGTATAATTGAAAGAAATTTTCCTGACTGCAGGATCAGGCAATAGGATTTCTGATGGAAGATATGACTAGGCTGGCGAAAGTACGTTGAGATTGAGTAGAGGGCTCTATTCAACAAATGAGCGACAATAACATGAACCAGGTACACAAAATGAAGTTGTCGGAGGAGCGGGTTTGATTCAAAAAGAAAGCAACCGGACGAAGAACATCAAGTCTCTCTTCATATCTGCTGCGAATATAAAGTGAGGATTCTACATTTTTCTCAAGACTTGGTATTATCGAAAATGCGAATAAGGACCTAATAACTAGAATGCAATGTATGCTTCTTCAGTAGCATACTGAACAGCACTTCGTCCAAAGAAGTATTGAGTATAGAAATGGTAGACAGTCGGAAGTTATAGAACTCACATACGACGAATTTAATACTTCCTTCACTTACCCATATATCATAAGGAAGAGCAAGTGGTGTCTCACGATTCGAAGTAATCCGTCAAAACTCCTATCCATAAAAAAGGCAATCGACTTTTGCGCATCAACTACTAGGAAGTTATTTTATTAAAGGCCGCATACGAATTCTTTTTATACCATCGACGCTCTAGATAATTCTGCTGACAAATAATCAAACACTGGAAGTCGTTCAGCGTTGCAGGAAATTATCTGATTTGGAATCTGACTAATGCAGTTCTACAGCATAATTTTCAAGAAACAGATGAACCTACTAATCTGTGTCTGGACCCACTCATGAAGCCAATGATTATAATTATATGGTAATATCGAAAAGCATATAATATGAGCTGCTCTGGCTCCTAAAAAATTACGAATATTGCTCCTCTCTAGATTCCCGCAAAATGCATGGTGGAAATAGACGACCTCCAGTGAGGAACTCATTGGTGATCTTCAGTTAAATCTTACATTCTTCCTTGACTCTTGCTTCCCATCCAGTGAGACCTTTAGATTTTTGGATCTTCGAATAGCCTCAGAAGAGTTCGGGTCCAATGAAGGGTGTACCTGCACCGTCCTTTGCAAACCGGTCTGCAGTTTTGATTCCCTCAAAACCTTCTTGCCTTGGTCTCCACATCCAGATAACCCTGTTGACTCAGAAATGTGTAAGACGATCTTTCCTTTAGCGCTGCTTGACAATCCGATAGTATAATTAGATTAGATCTTTGCATGGAAAGTGGTTGGATAGATTTGGACCATAAGTTGCTCTTTCTTTTATCCTAGATGCATCTGCCACCAGAGTGGCATGCCAGTTGATCATGGGAAATAGTTCTGTCTTATTTGCATAACATCCAACAAGGACATCGATTTTTTGTTCAATTGTTGGTGTCTATCCGTGCAGTGAGATGTGGGAGTTCCTCTTTTCTCTTAAAGTATGTGTTCTCAAGTTGAGCTTTCTCGCTTTTGTGAAGGGAACTATTATTGGGCTTCTATACCCCTATTGACAGCCGCTTTTTCCATGGCATAGAGGGGGTATTATCGAAAGTCCCTCAATATCCAGGAAGACATTGGGGCAGTTTCTTTCCTATTTTTTTCAGCTTACGAAAAATAAGGAATAGTTACCCATAAGGGTTTTTGCAAACTTGTTTTCGTTCCCACATAAAATTCATGCTCGTAATTTAAAACAAGAATTTTTGAAAGAAAGAAAGAATTATTGAATGGATATGCCTAGATGGAATAAGCCACGGCTATACTGAAAAAATTGCCTTACCGTCGAATCGAAACACTTCTAAATTAGTTTTTAAAGCTGTTTACTTTACATGGAACTTAAGCAATGAAATTTTTGAAAATTTTCAATTTTTATTTTTGTTCTGATTAGGTTGCACAGTGTACCGTCCTCCACCTTCCTCATTCCTAGTTTCATCGAGGTATACTATCTTCAATTAAAATCATCCCGAAGAGGATGTCTGTAAATGTAATTATAGTGTTTCTCCCGCACTGCCAGTGTAACTCTTATATAATTTTTGTAATAGGCCGAGTGCATTAGAGCAGTACATAGAGAAGTCATGCCATAGTCAGTAGATCTTCGACCTCTTCACAGTGTGTTATCCTGGTTCTTCTACTAGACCTTCTCAATTCTCTTTTTTATTCGGTTAGGGCTTGTTTGTACTCACTCCTTTTCCTTTGAACATTAAATCCTTTTCTAGATTGTATATAGGATCTTTCACCGTAATTTGTAGCTTTTCCAAATCTTACTGCGTTTTACAGGGCAGCTTGCTTCATAAGAAGCTTTGATTTGAAGCCGAGTTGAGATAGTGTCAAGATTTCCGCGGATATCTGTTCCTCTCTGTCTCTTTGTTCCTCTTCAAATTCCCTTAAACCCACGCCAACTATTAAACGGTAGAAACTTGGGGACTCTAGCCTCTTTCCGCCTCTGTTATCAGACATTAAATCTTCTCTTGCCAAATTGTTATCCTGTTTACCATGGTTGAGGTCAATTTGAATGCACCTAATGTACCTCCGCTGACGGTGACGTCATCGGTCCTTACTTTTCCCCGGCGGCTCGTCCTTCCATATTTTTTCTTGCCTCCTCTTTAAAGACAAGCTTTGCTGCCGGGTGGTCTGACAGTGTTGTCGGCTGATTGGGTTTGGTGGTTGTTGGCACCTTCGTTGCGGGTGCATATGGGTCATTGCTTACGTCCTTATTGTCGCGCTCCACGGTGGCCCAGTTGTTGTGAAATATAGTTTGGCAGTGTCAAAATAGGAATACTGAGAATGTATAAGGAAGCTATAAATTCATCCAGTCCAATTCTCTAGGATGACTACGCGAATAAATTAAAATAGAATACCTTATGTAAAAAACCTATTTGCTTAGAATATCGCGGGTGAAAGCCCGAAAATGAGCAAACCTTGTAAGTACTAATTTAGATAATTAAGGAAAATAAAAATAAACTAGTTTTATTACGCAAATAATTTGCGAACAATCTATATAATTAAAACGCTAACGCGTGAGTTTGTGATTCCTCCTGTGAGTTAGTTTCTGTACCGATTTTAATGATTCCAACATTAATCAAAAACTTATCAACTGAATATGAATCATCGGTAATAAAACTTTTAAAAAAGTCCAAACGAATTAAGTAGGCGAAAAACAGAATTATGGGCTTATGGCGTTTCGGTTGTCTCTACGGCACAATTCTGTTTCTCGCCTTCTTTAGTTTTATTAAAGTTTATTTTTTTATTTTTTTTAAGTTTTATTACTGATGTTCCATATTAGATTGGGTTAACCAAGATAACCCTAATTTATTATTATAATTTCTCATCTAAATCCTTTTACCCACTGTTAATAGCCTGAAATATATAAACAAAGGAATGTTTACATATTAACTAAATAATTAGTGTATTAGAAAATGTGATCATTATTTAGATTGCACTTGAACGCGTGGTGGAAGTCACCATTTCCCCATGATTAATGATATCAGTTTGTGATAATTTCATCATTTTGAGCGAAATATCCACAAAATTCCACATTATCTAGTGATTATTTTCACAGAGCACCCTGATTAGAATTTTGTCCGCCAAAACAATCACGTTCACTCTATAGACTTTTAATATATCCATCATTTCACATTTTATCACGAACAGTCAAAAGCCTTTGGATCAAATTATCCAGTTCGGCTGAAATTGCACCAGAACCAATTTGAAATGTTTAATCCTCTCGTTATTAGTGCAATCATTTCCATTGCCATTAATCACCTGCAGGGTATATAATTCCAATTTGAGGGATGATGTTTACCAAAATATTTACCCTGGCAAACAGTCTTCCTTCATCGATATGATGCCAAATTTAAAACTGGAATCAGGGCAAAATAGGTCGCAGATTTGGAGCTGCAACAGGTTGTGAAATGACTTCCATTACGGCGCCAGGACCCATTTAACCTCCAAAATGCTTTAACTCTGACAATTAAATGTGCTTTAAAAGCCAGAGAAGCTGGCAGACAAAAAATTCCATTGTTTTAGGTATCTTACACTACGCATTCCAGAGCCATGGAATACCCGGCTGAGTGCCCGAGATAATTTATTCAGCCTGTTGATCTCCGAACTCAACTTGACCCGGCACTTTTGCCCACTGGCAGAACCAGCAATAAATTTGAGTGGAGATCAATGCTTTTCGCAAACGCTTATATACGCGACGAACATTTTAGGATGAGACTACAGGAGTTGTGTGGCTGGGAATTGGTTCACTTGATGTCATATGGCGCCAACTTGTCGTCTCAGTGTCACTCTTCTAGCAATTTCAGACATTTCCGTGTGTGCTAACATTCTATAAGCACACGCCCACCCACCCTTAGGTTAGATATATATTGCCAGTACCCCAGGGGAGCTTTCTAGAGCTTTCCATTCCTTAATAGGCCCCCTACATAGACGTATATTGACTTTTATGCTACAAAGTGTGGCAAATGAAGGACTCAACCTTTTAATTTTATATCACCATCAAATAGGAACATTTTGACGATGATGATGATGATGATAGGATAATCAAATTTCACCTCCATTCCCTCGCTTTTGGCAGCGCCAGCACTGTATGGAATTTCCTGAATTGTCAGCTCTAAGGATCAAATTGCTAATTGCAATTACGATTGCCCTTCGCCGTCTGTTTCAACTTTACTCTCTCAATTAACTAATTACTTACATTGATTTATCCCTTCACCGGTGCTACGCATTTTACTTTTTGTTTTTGCAATTATGAAAGTGTGCAAATGTAGAGTTACTTCTTTAGTCAGGTTTTACTAGTTTCGCTGTCAGTGTCAATTTTGATGGAATGTTTTGTGGACTTCTGAAACTTAAGGAAACATCACTTACCTTGTCTTCAAGGGACTTAAGGAAGCATCACTTAACTTCAGTACATGGTCATAATAATTTCTCAATCGTTATAATGCTTTGTTTTTATTTTAGTTGCTGTTGTTATTACATTTATTTTAAGATTCTTGTACCAAGAAAGTCGAAGACAATGGAGTAACTTCGTGGAACTGCTTTTAGTGTACTTCCGACAGGCAAAGTTAATAGCTGCGTTCTTTTGGCAATAGAGTACAGAGCTGCCATACATTAACAGGTTAAATGCCACGCCGGTCCCTGGGGACCAGCACTTAAAAGCTCTCTCCGGACAAATGCATTTTACCAAGTAATTCTCCCACGAAAGCTTTTATGCTAATTTGGGCAGTCAACGTGTTAACTGGGTTAAGCTTTCTGGATTATTTAAGTCTTCTGCGGGAAAATAGATGGCGATTATTGAAAACTTTTGTGTTTAAAAGTCGATCGTGCACATCACAGCCGTTAAAATAAACACAAATGTCGGCAAAACTGATATCAAGATAAAATTCAAGTTAACAACGGCTTTTACTTTTCTCGGGTTTGCTTAAAGAAAGAAAA